>SNQJ01S0047235.1:18943-48303 GCA_010110895.2 Picea sitchensis | reverse complement strand
CCTCCATAGAAGACAATCCTCCATTTTCCCCTCCAGAGGGTGTAGTCCCATGTTCCTATTCCCTCTGAGCAAGTTGTATCTACAGAGATTCAATTTGAATTTTGAGAAAAGAGATCTCATCCTGGAGTTGTCCCACCACGACCTTATGCTGACCCAGAGTGTCCAGTGCGAAGGATGTTGCAGAACTAAGATAATTGACCCTAATAACCAGGCGTTGACGCTCCAAGAATTCATTGTCCTCCATTTACTCTTCCCATTGAACATCGTTTTCTAAGTTTTCCATTATAGGTCATTTTCCCAAAGTACCCAACACTTGATTGCGAGGATGTCAAGAAGAAAGTAATACAACCAAGCCTTTACAATGTACAGGCGGACCACCAGATAAATCACTCCCCGCTTGAACCAACACACCAGAGAAGGAGCAAACCAAACTACAAACAAACTTATCCAACATGAAGCCGAGAATAAATACAATATCCATATCTTCATTGCCACATTTAATAGCAAAACCACCAATGTGAATTAGAACCATACATGCCATTTGTACCTTAATATCCTTGTTCGAATAATCTTCCATGAGGTGGCCATGCAAGCACACAATCTTGCTAATGACATTGCCCAAATTAGGTAGTCTAATCTGTACTTCCACCTCCTTTCCTTGCACTTCCATCATGGTTGCTTTCCCCTGTTGGGTCATATCCATCAGACTTGGAAAAATATTGTACAAGATTCATACCCTCTTTCCAGATCTCCTCCTGTGCCCACGAAACAAAATACTCCTCCCACTCATGAAACTAATTGCCTATCTTTCCCTTTGATTCATGATATGTCGATGAATTAATACTTGCATGCACTCTCCATGTGGTGAAATATGAGACTCCACATGGTCCATACGGGCCCCATCTACATTCCTAGCCCTTGTCATTAAGGAGGGTTGTCAAAGCGCACTTCACCACAAACCCCCAAGGAATCGAGGGCTAAACCAATGACTCTATTGGCCATTTCATCAAATTCTTTGTTATGTTTGTGAAGAACATGGAAAAACTGAACAATGAGATTTGAAAAAGAGATATGGATATCCTTAACAAGGACCTTCAAGCTAGGATCCTTGGGATAGGATCCAATAAAAAAATATCTGATAGTGTTTTTGGAATCACCCACAATGTTCCTATGATTAATTTGCCTTTGCTTTGCCAGCTGCACTCCCTCAAAAACCACATAAGATTCTGCCTTATTATTCGAGATTGTACCAAGATTCCAATAAAAATCAAATTCTTGAGTTCCTCTAGGGCCATAAAGAACCCCTCTCGCACCTGCCTCCCCTTGATTTTCTTTAGAATCCCCATCAAAACATAGAGTATAACATGATTGGGAAAAAAGCCAAGAATGAAAATTTATTGAAGGAGAATAAAGTTGCCAGAATGATCTCCATGACACTTTGCTACTAATTGTAACTGAAATATTAAGTTTGGACATACATAGTTCCTCCTCTGTGTCTAGAATTTGTGTGGCCTCCACTCTGATTCTCATGGAGTTAAAAAATTATGCCATTTTACCCAAAGAGCGCGTTGCTATAGAGCTAGGATTGGGGTGCTTATTTTTGAAAATGTCTCTATTCCTGGCAAGCCACAATATTCAACACACATATTTAGGGGACACCCTCCACGCTCTTTGAAACACAGACTTACCATGAAAAGAGACCTCATAGAATTATCCCCACTTTCCCAACAATTTTTTAGTAGTTACAGGCAACACTACCTTATGGAACAATTTTGAATACACTAATTTCCATACCTGAATGGAGAATTCACATTCCAGGAACAGATTATGAGACATTTGTAAATTTTTCAAACATAGGGCACAAAGAAAGGGCTCTTGAAAACGCCTTCTACTCAAATTCTCCCCCATAAGGGGCTTACATAAGTATCCTGCAAAATATATTTATTTTTGAAAGCCCATCGTTATTCCAAATATTCCTCCACATAGAGGATTTTGCTCGAAGAGTGGTTTGTTGAAGCAGAGCATTATAACCTTCCTTTACCGAGTAGCCAACTACTCCCCAACTTCAATTATATTGTGCCTGCAAATGGACCGTGGCTGCCCCTTTAAGAGATAAAAATAAGTGTTGATGTTGGGGGGGAGTGGACCCAAATCCCATCCCCTCCCATCTCCATTGGAGTTCCAGGATGAAATATTAGATAACATGTGCTTGTGCTGAGATGACAACCAACGCCTGAGTGGGGCAAAAGAAAGATCCCAACAAAAAGGAAAGGAGCCTAGTAATCCATCATTCCATATATTTATATGCTTCCCATTTCTCGTAATCCAAGCAAGAGATTTTTAGAAGTGAGGGAGGGAAGCCCAAAGCAACTTCCAAATAGGAGATCCAAACTTCCTGCATGGGGGATCATCCAAACATCTTTTTCTTTCCCGCCAAAAATATTTTTTCAGTAAGGCCCTTTTCCACCATTCATTTTCCTTCATCACCATTCTCCATAATAATTTTGATCCAAGGATTATGTTCATCAGTTCAAGATCTTGAACACCCAGACCCCCATGTCCCTTGGGGGACCTTACCAAACTCCATTTTCCCAAATGAAATATTTTATTGTTATTTTTCCCTCCTTGCCATATAAATTCACGTATTGCATGACACAAAGCTTTTTAAATGCCAACATGAGCCAAAAGAGCTAAGAATTGAAAAATAGGGAGAGAGGACAAAACAAATTTGACAAGCACCTGTCTTCCTACTGGGTTTAGCCAATAAGCACCCCAAATTTCAACCTTCTCTTTTATTTTTTATAGAATAACTTGCCATGATTCACCTGGTAGCGATTTCAAACAAACCGATAGTCCGAGATATTTAAAATTTTTCCAACCAACTGCGAATGGGAATTGGAAGAGGCGAGTTATACCCATCAAAATATGAGCATTGATATTTTGGGTGTATAACCGACTTTTATTCTTATTTATTACCCCCCTGAGATCTAAGAAAACTGGTCCAACACAAGTTTAAATATTCGAGAAATAATTTTTGAGACCCCTCCCATCAACAAAGTCTCATCCATGAATTGGGAATGATTAATTCTTTTGACCCCTATGGTGATTTGAATTCTTGGGATTTCTCTTGAGTAGTGCTCCCATTCTAGTCTTCTATTAAGATCTTCCGCCAAAAGAACATAAAGAAGAGGGGAAAGGGGAAAATCTTATCTAAGTCCCTGAGATGCATTAAAAATGGGGGCTGACCTGTCGTTGATCAAAGGAGAAATCTAGGGATTGTTGATACATGAACCAATCTAAGAGATAAAAGTCTTATTTAAGCCAAATTTCTTCAAGATTGCAATGGGAAAATTGTTTTTGGCTCTATCAAATGCATTGGCCATATCAAATTTGATAATCATACCTTTTTATAATGATCTGCTTCCCCTTGTCCAAATCTCACCAAAACATGATCTGACCACGTGGATGGATTGGTCTTTTAATTTTTGGATTGACAATTTCTAGAATTCTAAGAGTCAAAGTCAGGGAATCATCATCAGGGGCCCTCAAAATTTTTCTCGTGAAAGCAAGACATGATCTCATCACGTGGATAGATTGGTGTTTTAATTTTTGGATCAACAATTTCTAGAATTCTAAGAGTCAAAGTCATGGAATCATCATTAGGGGCCCCTCAAACATTTTCTTTTCCTTGTATTGACTGAGTGATCTTTCCTCAAACCGGTCTTATTGGATAAATCTCACGGTCTTTCACTTTGAATAGTTTAGTTGTAGAAGCCTACCAAAGGGCCGAAATCGAAATTTAAGACCCAAATTTTACACTCAACCCTCCTTTAACTTACCCGAACCACTTTCTGGGCACTTTCCAGGAAATTACATGCTTGTTTTCAATCCATTTGTGGCTCAAACAACTTGTTTTTCATAATTTCCAACCATATTAAATCACATGTCTATAGTTTTCTAAAGTTATTTTGACCTTAAGTTCTAGTATTTTTGCATAATCCATTCACCGGATAATTGTTTTAGACCTTGGTTTACCCAAACAACCAGTTTAGATAATTTTTCCAAGGCCATAAGGGGGAAAACAACTTGTTGTTCCCTTTTATTAGTTTGTTGGTGTGAAAACCAACGAGTTCATTTTCACACGCATTTCCCACAAATACCAACTCGAGGCCCTTTTGGTCCTCTAGGGAGCTAAGGAAGGACAATACCTAAGATGGGTAGTCCTAAGAGTGGTTACCTACTGTTGGTTTAGACATATGACTTCTTAC
The DNA here is from genome assembly GCA_010110895.2 of Picea sitchensis. Taxonomy (NCBI): domain Eukaryota; kingdom Viridiplantae; phylum Streptophyta; class Pinopsida; order Pinales; family Pinaceae; genus Picea; species Picea sitchensis. Next base: position 44,035 of record SNQJ01S0047235.1, on the reverse strand, counting down.
TTCTTCTTGGGTTGACCCAGGTTTAGATCACAACAGGTTTCCAACAAAACCCTTTAAGACTATAGGCCCTCCTGGTAAACCACAAGGCAACGCTGCGCACAGGGTGCACAACACAGTCTCACCTGAGATAGTTCTATGGGTGACTGGAATACCTAGGTGTTTGCAGTCTAGGAATGAGTGGGGATCTGGGAGTGTATTCTATCTTGATTTATGCCTTAAACTTGTTATTGATTCAAGTATTCCTAAGATTCATTCATATTTAGTCTCATGGAGGCATGCTAATACAACATAAAGTAACATTCAATAAACATCACACAGAGCACAGGTTTTATCGTGGTTCACCCCCTCTTGGGGTTATGTCCACAAAGATTTGGCTTCTCTGCTCTTTTATTTAATCTGCTGGAAAATCTAGCATTGCGTGCATTACATCTTCAATCATACAATCATGATGAGGTTAAGGAACCTCTGTGAGGCAGACTAGATCACACGAGGCTCCTTAGCCTGTGACCTAACCCTAAAAATATAGCTTATTCGACTCTTCTATAACCTTATTCCCACAATTATCAACAACTTTCAACCACTTACCCAACCAACCTCTAACCTAGACCTCCTAGGTTATTATTTATACTTTTTTATAGGCTTATAGTCGTTACAATCCTTATAAAAAACCCTACCCCTATTATGGTTAGGCTTGTCTGCCTGCGTGCCACATTACTTTTCCTCTTGCATGTTGCTTTTCCTTCTTTTTTCTGCATGCTTCTTTCTTACCTTTTGTTGCGCGTGCTCCAAAATTAGGTCTTCCTCTCCAAAATTAGGTCTTTCCTAAAATATATTTTCTCCAAAATTACGTCTGCACCCAAAATAACCTTCCTTCTCAAAAAAGGCCCGCGCCCAATAGGCCCCCAACACTGACATGTGGCTCATCTTGAGACACTCAGGTAGTGTGCTCCTTGTACTTCCCAATCCAAAATGTGAAACTTTTCAGCTAGTTCCTTTCCTCTTTCTGTCATCTCACAAATTTTCCCATTAGCACATCCACTGACTGCGCTATTATCTCCTCTTGCATTAACATTGCCCCCTCTGTCTGTGCCTGTGCCTGTGCCATACTTTTTTTCTCTTCCTGCAACTGCACAATCATCTATGCTGCTTGTTCTTGGAGGGGTTCCAATTCAACTTGTATTTCTTTCTTATTTGTCTGCGTTGTTTTCAACTATGTATGCAGAGTCTTCATTTCTTGAGTGCCCTTCAAGCACTCCATGATACTCATTGTCTTCCACCATTGCTTTAGCTCCTGTATGGCCGTGATGATTATCTCTTCTTGTTGGTCCCACTATTGGACCTGTTCATATTCCTCCAGAAGAGTCCATATTTGTGCGGTTCTGTCGAACAACTCTTCTACTTCCCTTGCTTCTTTCTCCATCTCAGCTATATGGAGTGCAGATTGTTGTTCTCTCTGTTCTCAAACCTTGGGAGGATTCGTAGAATTGATCCTTTCTTTGAGCTCCTCAATTTCCTACTTATATCTATCAATTGTTTGTGAGTTCATGTTGATCTTCTCCTTTGCACTCCTCTCAGGTGGTTGCGCACTATCTGGGATGCGATCATATACTGTTGTTAATCACTGTTCTAGTTTATCTACGTGTTCTTTCTCATCCTCTTTCTCTGAATTCAGTTGGTTGCATGTGATTTGTAGCATTTCAACAACTTCTCTACCCACCTCCAATTTGGTTGCATCTGCGTGGGCCCTGGATTTCACTTCTTACATTACGCTGGCTTGGAGTTCGTATAGTGCCTTGGTGGGTATTTGTGCCATGACAAATTCTAATTGTTCCATGTCCCCCATGGGTTTCTGCGCAACCTCTTAATCCAATCTGATCATTTGGCACATGATTGTAAATGTCTCCCTGCCTTGTACTACCAACTACATTATCTCCTCTCCTTCTTTATGCACAGGGGGTTGCTATGTCTTTTCCTGTTGCTGCGCTATGGCCTGTGGTCTTGCTTGACTTCGTAATTGTTGTACATTTTCATGGACTTCTATGATCTTGGCCATGATCTCTTCTCGTTGCACTTCTGCAATGCAGACCACTTCTTCCCCCTATCTTGGACCTTGTCCATGACTAACTCCGCATTATCCTTTGTCAGGGTGATGACTGGGCCTTCAGTGATGTATTTTATTTTCCTGCGTGCTTCTTTTTCCTCTGTTGGCTTCCTCATTGTCTGTGAGGGCGTCACCCCACTTGTTGTACCTTGGACCCTCTCTTCTCCATCCTGTGAAGTATCCCCCTTTCTGGTCTGTGGCTGGCTGCCTGTTCTTCTTCTTGTTGTTGTTCTCCTTGGTCCTTTCTGTACTGCGTTGGTTTCTGTTAGCTGATTCCGCGTTGTGGCCTTTCTAATATTATCGGATGGGTTGTTCATTATTGTTGAGGAACGTTCTTCATCCTTGTCCTTAGGATTCAAGGATCGCACTGTGATCGGATTTGTTGCTGGTTTTGTTACTGGCAATTGACACTGCATAGGCCATTCTTTGACTATCCAGTCCACTTCTTCCTTGGTGATGCAATACTGCATTTCTAGCCATGCTTTCTTTGGATCCCTTGCATCCTGGATCCACATGTGGTGCCTGGATACCTTGAACCTGGCTATCCCTTCTGTCTCTTGGATTATCTCCACCAGTATGCGCCACACATTAGCTGTGTGTTGTTGTATCTCCTCCAACAACATTGCAAAAAAAATATTGTTTGCTCGCTGAGTTTTGTTATCCTTGGCCTGCCAGAGGGACTAATTTATGGCCGCATAACATTTCCCCTTCCTATCCAGGAACAATGAGAATTTTGGCTCCTTCCATCCTGCCAATGCTATAAGAATGATCAACCAGGAGTAATGGAACTCGGTTCCATTATCCTGTGCATCTCTACAATCTACCAAAAACTGGTTCAGCAGGTATGGTGCCCAGCTGAACATTACTCCTTTTGTGCACTGCACAAATATTGCAATAACTCCTGTCGACACTTCTTCTTTTCGACATTTCCTTAGTAGCTTGCAAGCCATAAGCTTATTGGCAAACCTTGTTGCGTTGTCGTTAATATCTTTGATCACAATGCCCCTATTACCTTGACTAGTGCCAAAATGTGCTTTGACCAGCTCTGTGATTTCCTTCTCGTGTGCCTTGTTATCCAAGTATTCCTTAGGCTGTGTGCCGATTGTAGGTAGTCCTGTAATCTGCACAATCGGTGCCGCATCTATCTGTATTGGCCTATCCATCCACAAGATGCCTCTGTGCACACGGGAGACTAGCTGTTTAACGCAGAGTCTAACTTTTTTACCATGCCCAAAGTGCGATATGTCTAATAGGTTCATGATTCCAGAGTTATACAACCCCATTATCCACTGCATAGGATCCATTATGGGTTTACCTAGGGGTTCAATTTTCCATGTGTTGGATAAATAAGACTCTTCGACCAAATCTGGGAATTTGGTTGCATCGCACACATCGTGGTCGGAGTATCGAAGTTTGGGTACCTTTCCTAACATATCATCCAGAGTGATCACTACATCTGGGATATACAGGAGTGTAATATCCATGGCGTCCTACACCTTTATTTTCCATCCCACAATAGATGGGCCTGCCTCTGCTATGTCTACGTCCTCTTCTTCCCGTTCGGACTTTGAACGGTTGGTGATATCCTTGACAAACACTTCTTCTCCTTCATGGGCCTGTCACGGTCCTGTTGTTTGGTGAGGCTTCACAAACATCTTAGGGTTAGGGTTTAGAATACCATCCCGACCCTCGAAACTTTACCCTATTTCTCCTTGCTGCGCTGTCGTTGTTTCCTCTTCAACTCATGTCAGGCTGATTGATTCTGTGTACGAGGTGGTGAGATCTTCAAGCTTGACCATGTTATCGGGCTGTGAAATTATTTTCTTACACCTTTGGCCCTGCCGATTAACTTGGACATATTGGCCCGATGCACCGAACTTTGGTGGGGTCATCTTCTCTCGAATCACACACTTGCTTACTTCTTTGTAAAATGATAGATATGGTAGGCTCTTTATATTTCGATCTGTGCTAAGAAATCACTAAGTGTTGAATAAACACGTGCTTTCTGCCTTTTATAGACCTGATCGTATATGTTTTTCACTTTTTGCATGCATTTGCGCTGACTGTAATTTTTCTTGCACGTTGTCTTCTGATGTTTGTCGTGGTAATTATTATGTGCGACTTTTTCTACACATTCTTATGGTTGAGTCCACTTCTGCGTCTTTTTGTTTTTTTCTTCCTTTTTCTATTTTTGTATTCCCTTTTCCCTCCTTTTATTTATTTTTATCATTTCTCTGTCCTAATCTCTGTTATAATACAATTATATACATGCCTTTCTCATTGCGTTGTAACTTTTAAGGGTTAGTAGGTCGACTGTCCCTGTAAATTTTCAATCGACTACCGTTAATTATTCCTTTTAGTTATGTTCCTCCCAACTCTTTTAGCTATACAAATCCCCAATCCGTGACAATCTTTACTTCATATGACCTTAGCCAATGCATTCTAAACTTACCAGGGTGTTGGAAAAAAATGTTGTCATAGAGTAAGACTAGGTCTCCCTCCTTAAAACTCTTCTTTTTAATATTTCTATCCTGCCGGCTTTGTCTGTTGCTTTCTATACTTCCTCATGAAATCTTGTCAAAATATTGTCCTCTTCAATTTCCATTAGTTGATTTAACCTTTCCTGTACTGTGCCTCTTTCTATCATGTTGGTCATTGCTGCTACACACAGATTGGGTACTCGAAATTCTAATGGCACCACTGCTTCCTGACCATACACCAATCTAAATGGTGTCTGTCCTGTCAACTTCTTATATGTGGTCCTATATGCCCATAGTACTGTTGGTATATTCAAGTCCCAATCATCTCTATTGACATCGCAGATTTTAGTCAGAGCATTCTCCAAGATCTCAATGAAAGCTTCTACTATTCCATTTTCCTGAGGCTGATATGGTGTACTCTTCTGGTGATAGACTTCAAATTCCTCAGTCATAGATCTTATGGTAGCATTAATAAAATGAGTGCCTTGGTCACTCATCAGAATTTTAGGACATCCAAATTTGGTGATCATTTTCTCAAACAAGAAGTGTTCTACTGTCTCTGTGCTACAGTCTTAGACTAGTGCTACTTCTACCCATCTTGTTAAGTATTCAATCGTAGTAATGATATACCTAGCTCCTGACCTTTTTTATGGTGGGTTAATAGGTCCCAAAAAGTCTATTTCCCATTTGTCAAATACCTGCAGAGTCAATTGTGGTCTTAGAGGCATCTCATCCCTTCTGTTGGGTTTGCCAACCCTATGACATATATCACATTTCTGACAATATTCATTGGCATCTTTATGGACTGTTGGCCACCATAATCCTGCACGCAATACCTTTTGTGCGATAGATTTTCCTGCATAGTGTCCTCCAACTATACCCTCCAACTATACCTTCATGAGATTATACTAAAATTCCAGGCCTTTCATGTTCCAATACACACCTTCTCAAAATACTATATACGCCCATTTTGTATAAATGTCTTGCAATAAGTTGATAGTCTACAACTCTGACTACTAGATTTTTCTTCTGCGCAGTGCTAAAATCTTGTGGCGTAATCCCTGTACTTAAGTATTCAATAATATTAACAAAGTATTCATCAACTACATGTACTGAAAATCACTGTGCATCAGGGAAGTTGTCTTCCAAGTTAGTAGGTTCTTCTCCATTAGTTACCCTTGACAGGTGATTAGGTTCTGCATTCAACTTCCCTGGTTTGACTATCACCTCAAAATCAAATTCCTGAAATAATAATAACCATCTATAGATCCTCCCCCCCAACGCTGGCTTGTTGACTAGATATTTGAGGGAAAAATGGTCTGTGAACATTTTAAAGTGTTTACCTAGTAAATAGTGCCTGAATTTCTGAAGTGCATATGCCATGGCTAGGCCTTCTCTTTCTGTGGTGTTGTAGTTCTGCTTCGTTTCTGACAACTTTCTGCCTTCAAAGGCTATAGGATGGTCTAAGTCCCCTGCTCCTAGTTGTGCTAGAATTGCTCCAAGTGCTACGACTGAAGCATCTACATGCACATGAAATGTCTTTTCCGAATCTGAAAATACTAGTAGAGGTGTTGTTACCATCTTTTGTTTTAAAGTGTCGAATCCTTTCTAACAATCCTCATTCCACTGAAATCTGGTGTCCTTTAATAATTTTTCCATTGGTGCAGTAACATGTGCATACCCCTTTATAAAATTCATGTAATAGCCTATATGTCCCAGTGTTTCTCTTAACTGGCGCACTGACTTTGGCGGTGGTAAAATTACAATGTCTGCAATCTTAGCAGGATCCACTGGTAAACCTTGTTTACACACTATATGTCCCAACAATATTCCAAAAGGTGTGCCAAAAATGCATTTCTTTATATTCAATGATATCTGACATAGCCTGCATATTTCCAACATTAGTCTTAGCACTTCTACATGGTCCTTTAATAGACTATATATAGTCAAGTCATCCAGATATACTTCTAAAAACTAAGAGGTATGAATTATTTAAAAGCATGTATGGCTACTCTTGAAAATATGGTTGGTTCATTCTTCAGTCCAAATGGCATGACTTTATATTAGTAGGATCCCCATTCTGTATCAAAAGTAGTCTTATACCTATCTTCTGGAGCTATTTTGATCTGATGGTAACATGAGAATCCATCTGTAAATGAATAGGCTTCCTGGCCTCCCTCATTCTCTAAGACCTCATCTATAAAAGGGGTAGGGAATGGGTCATGTGAGAAAATATCATTAAGTTTCTTGAGATCTACATGAATCCTTATCCCCCCTTGTTTCTTTTTCTGGACTACCATAGGACTGATCCACTCAGATTCCTCCACTGGTTCTATGATACCAACTTCCAACATTCTGTCAATTTCTGCTTTCACTTTCTTCTTATACAATGGATTCAGTCTGTAGGGTCTTTGCCTGACAGGTCTAGCCTTAGGTTTGAGGGGTATCTTCATCTCACCTAGCTCCCTTTCTATTCCTTTCATCTTTGTAAAGGTTGTTGGAAATAGATCATTGTATTCGTGCAATAACTCTGTTATTCTTTCTACGGTTTGCTCATCCCAATAGTCTCCAACACTTGCCATTTTAGGATCGTCATTTGTCCCAATATTGACTTTATTAACTTTGATTGGTGCAAAAAATACTTTTGATTTCAGAGATGGACCTTCCACCTCTCTTTCTACTTCAATCTCTGTAATTTGAATGTTGCACATATCATCTTCATTTGGTGCTTCCTCTTCAACATGATAACATGAGAGTAACTCTTTGACTATCTGTCTGTTCTATTGTTGATATTCTGTCATGATTTCAACTTCGGTTTCATCAATAAATATCATTCCCTATATCAATTTCAACGCCGAATCAATGTTGGGGTTCTCATGTTCAAATGAGAAGGTTACTACAAAATTCTATTGTAATCCTGTCCATTCTGTAGTGCCTCTGCACATATCCTGGTCTATATACCAGTTCCCTAGGATTCCTTCCAATGTATGGATAAAGTAATGAGTCCATTCCTCTAGTGGTGTCATCCTCCATTGTGCCTTGCACTTTTCTAAGTGTTCCACTGGTGTTCCTTGTCCATCATACCTCTGCAATTTATTGTTCCCCAGCTCCTGTGCCAAATATAATGCACAATAGTTTTTTACATAGATACCAGTCTTGAATGGTTTCTTTATGTGCACCCCACCATATTGTAGGTGTAGCCTTGAGTGTGATATATAGGGATAAAAGCCTCTAATTTTCTAACACTTCAACTTCATATTTTGTCAAGAATTCCTCTAAGTCATTTAATCCATGAAAACTTGGAGGTTCTCTTATCTCTATACGAACCCATCTCACCGCGCGGTCTATTCTCTCACATCTCCTTGTTGAAACTTCTTGTAATTGTTGTTGCCAATTCTCCAAACATGTGTCTGAGTCAGAAGCACATGATGTAATGCTTCTCCAGCTGAGTACCCCATCCGCAGTTGGGTTAAAATAATATTCTTCTCGCGTAGTGGTTCTGTACAACTGGTTTATTTCCTCCAGATCGAAACAAGTGGGCTCTACAAACCTTTCTCCTTCTAATGGATCCAATGGTGCAATGACTCTATATTCGCCTGATTCAAAAGTCATTTTTCTTGTTTTCAAGTTGATTATAGCTTGGTTATCAAATGCCCAATCCAATCCAAGCAATGTTGGGTAAGTTGTTGTGCCATCTACTATCTCTATTACTTTAAAATATTCCATAGCACACACTCCATCCAAATCTATCGTTACCCCTTTAAGCCTTTCAATTGGTATCACTTTGTGTTGATTTGCTAATTTCAATTGGACATGTGAATAGCCTAAGGTAGGTTCCTCCATACATTGCCATGCCTTCTTAGGTAAGAAATTTACTTCAAAGCCTAGGTCCAGTATCACATCACCCATATTAAAATCCCCAATGTTGGCATTCAGTCTGAATTCCCTGCTTGTCCTTCTTCTTGTATGGAGATGATTGACTATTTTCTGTTCTAACTTTCGTTCCACCTTGGTGTTACATCTTTCTAGCATTTCTTGTAAAACCTTAACAAATGATGGGTCACTCAATAACTTAACACAAGATTGCAGAAAAGTGTTTATGGTACTTACTTTCTTAAAAGGTTGTCCTTCACTGGTATGGTTGTTGGTTTCTTCTCTCCTATATACTATTTGAGGTTAATGACCCAGGGTTCATGTTTGTTTGGGTTTCTGACAAAGACTCTAAAAGTATCAACCCTCCTGGTAGACCAGAAGGCAACACATCGCACAGAGTGCACTGCGCAGTCTAACCTGAGATAGTGTTAATGGGTGGCTGTAATACTCATGTGTTTATGGCCTAGGATTGAGTGTGAGATATGAGAACTGTATATTGAACCACTATTATAACTTGTAAACACAATATATCGTCATTTGCGAATACACAGGAAATATAGCAACTCATTCATTAAACATAACAATAACTACTGAAGACAATAAAAATATGAATGCATTCATCACATAACACAGATGTTACCGTGGTTCACCCCCTCTTGGGCTACGTCCACAAAGATCTGGCTTTTGGCTCTTTTATTATAGTATTTCCACATCTACAGCGCCACACGCGTTACAATTCTTCTAAGTTGGGTAATATCTATATGAGGTAGACTAGATCGCACCAGGCTCCTCAACCTGCGATCTAACCCTCAAGATCCACCCTCCCCAGTCCTCTCTAGCTCAACAACTTACAAACTTAGGTCATACAACAAAATAATACACATATCGACTTGCTACAACAACTCCCTCTACAATAACGACTCTTCTCTAGAAAAATCTGAACCCTTATGATACCTAAGTATCTATATTTATACGTTTTTGGCTCTTTAGCCATTACAATACATTACCAAAACCCTAACCCTAACGTCGTTAGGTCTTCCCTGCATGCACGTGTGATGTTCTTCCTTCCAGATGTCGCTTTCCTCGTGCATGCTTTCTTTCCCAAAATAACCTTGCTTTTCCGCTTTGGTTTGCTTCCAATAGGCCCCCAACACTGACATGTGGCTCGTTCTGATCCACCTAACAAAAATCTTCGATCTCTCTGGTTATCGCTTGGAACTTTGCTTTGAGCGCTGCTGCTTATGTCTGCGCCTGTGCAATCTTCTCCTTGAGTGTGTCCACTATCTGGACTGCAATTTCATCACTGATCAATTCCATGCACTCTCCTTGGGTCTGTGCTATATGTGTCTTGGCTTCCTCTGCATGTGCTAGGACTTCTGCTACCCACTCTTGAAAAGGTTCCATTTGAGCATGACACTCCTTCTTTTGTGTTTGTGAAATGGTGAGTTCTGCATGCAATTTCTTCATGTCATGTGTCCCTTTGATGCGCTCTGTGATGGACATTGTCTTCTACCTCTGCTTGAGGTCCTGGATAGCTGCGCTTATCCTTTCTTCTTCCTTGTCCCACTTATGGACTTTCTGATCCTCTTCTAATTTTGTCCAAAGCTGTGCTGCTTTATCGAACAGGTTGACTGCTGTGATGACCTGTTGCTCTATCTCCTGCAGCTGCGTTGTTACCTCCTGCTTCCTTTGCTCCTTTACTGCTAGTGGAGTGCTTGGTGTGAGCTTCTCTCAGAGCTTTTCGATCTCCTTCTGATATTGATTGATTTCCTGCGTAATCTGATCAATATTTTCTACTGATGTGATTTCATCCGTCAACACGGTCTTTGAGATATTCTCGTAAGTTCCTGCAACTTTCTGCTCCATTCCATTCCCACGCTCCCTTTCCTCTTGGTTTCAACTTAGCCTGCTTGCATAATATTTCCAACATGTCCCGCTTCTCCGTCGCTTGCTGTAATTCGGCTAAGTCTGTGCATGCACGAGACTGTACCTCTTGAGTAATGCTCACCTGCAATTTGTGTAAAGCCTTGGATGGTATCCATGCAATACCAGTTGAATTTGGCTTAAGTACTTTAGGGGTGTCTACCCCACGATCTCATCCATGTGCAAGATATTGGGTGTGATGTGGAATGTTGTGCTTGGCTGCGGTATTGTATGAAGTGTATCGCGCTTTCCTTCTTCCAATATTTCCTCTGTCTATGGTGTTGATGGCTTTGTTCCCATGCTGCTGCCTGCTGTGTGTACTTCCCTGATTTGCTTGAGGAACTACCACATGTATGCCAACTCCTCTTGAATCCTATCCCTGTGGTGCGCAACATTGTCAAAATCCTCGGATAGACAATCCTGGACCATTCAGGCTATCATTTATCCATCATCCTCCATGATCATATATTCTTGAGGTGTTCTTTGTGCCTTCATATTCTTGTGCGCTCCTCCTATCTACGTGGCTTGCCTCTTATTCCCACCTGGTTCCTGTGAGTTGGGACTTGGTGCGGTCCCTTGCATTGCCTCAGCCTGTTTCTGCTGCACTTGAGTTGGATCCGTAGTGTTCTTTTTCCCCTTCTAGGTCCCTGTCTTAGCTGCCCCTTCATATGTCTGCTTTGTCTTTGTCTGGCTTGTCCTCCATTTCTTGGGCACTGGAACTTCTTGAGGCTGTGTTTCTCCTTGCCCTACCTCTTCTTCCGCTTTCCTTTCCAGCAAGTCTTGGGTGAGGACTGGAATATTCCAGTCATCTTCCCAGTATTTGATCACCATGTCGATGTCATCCTCTGTGATACAGTAACACATTTGTAGCCATTGCTTATTGGGGTCGTTTTGCGCTTGTATCCACATCGTATGTCGGGTGGCCTTGAAGTTGGTGATATCCTGATATCACGCTACAACCTCTGGTGTTAGTCCCACATGTTGTTGATGGCCTTCTGCAAATCGCATAGGTATCCTTCAGATATAGACCCATTCATCCTTTTGTGCCTAACATCTGACGTGGCTTTCAACAATAAATATCTCACTCCCTGATTAGGTTTGGGTCTGGTACCGAAAGTTACCTATCTTGGTTCCCTCCATCCCATAAAGGCTATTAACATGATTAGCCATGAATAGTGAAACTTTGTTCCTAGATCATGCACATCCTTGTAGTCATCTAGGAACAAGTTCAAGAGATAGGGTGCCCAGCTTACTGTGGTGTCCTCGACACACTGAGCTGCAACTGCGACAATCCCATCAGAAACTTCCTCCCTGCGGCATTTTCTTAGCAGCTTACAAGATAAGATTTTTGCACCCATTTGTGTTGCGACATCGTTGATCCTCTTGATAACAATTCCTTGTGTCCCCCTGTCGGTACCATACTTCTTATTCATCTCTTACACTAGTTCTTTTTCCTTGGATTTGTTGTCAAGAAACTGCGTGGGATCCATGCCCCGGGATGGCAACCCTTTTATGTTCGCAATACGTTCTACGTATATTGAGATGAGCTTGTCCAACCATATGTCCCCACCATGTGTGACTGCCAAAAATTGTTTGATGCACCTGGTTGCGTACTATCCTTTGCCAAAGTGTGGTGGGTATAGTAGACCTAAAATCCCTATTTTTTCCAATCCTGTTGCCCATTGGAGTGGTTGATCAATCAGTTCCCCAATCAGATTTACGCCCATAGTCTCTAAGTATACTCTCTTTGTAAATTCTGGAAACTTGTCTGTGTCTACTACATCGTGGTCTGAGTATTTTAGCCTGTCAATCTTCCCTAGCAAGCTTGATTCCACCCGTACCCCATCTGGTATATGTGGTAGAAAGAGGGATGCGACAGGGTTCTTGTGAGGTGACCTAGGTATCTACTTCTTGTCTTTCTTCGATGCTGGCTGGCTCGATGTTGCAACGGCTCTCGTTTATACTTCGGAATACCATTATGGCTAGCATGTGACATCTTCTACTGTTCCTTCTAGTGGGTGGTCTGAAACAGTTGTTTGAGACTCATTTGGCTCGACTGTTGTTTCCTGATTCGTCACTGTGCCATTGACCTTTGGAGTTGCTTCATTGTTCTCTGGTTGCGCCTCCTTCAGGGTTTCCATGTACTGGTTCTGCTGCTCCTGTGCCTCTGCTGGCGTATCTATATTTATGCCCTCCAGTGCTGTCTGTTGGGTTTCTTCCACTACAGGTGTGGGGTTCACCGATGTTGTGTCTGGAGATGGGATTTTGTCGATATTGATGACGTCCGACGGCTGCTGTTCACCTTATTCCAATTGTACCCGTGACCTGGTTCTAACTCTGGGTTGTCTAGCACTGTGGATTGCTTCTTCTTTCTTTGGTGGTGACTGTCGAACATTTGCTGAGTTTGAATGGTCTCTGTAACCTCTGTGAACTCCGCTCTGTGCTCCCGCATCTGTGTGTTGTATGGGCATCACATGAAGATTGCCGAGGATGCTTCCTTAATTATGGGTTCAATGCACCTCCGGTTCTTTCATAATTTCCATTACTCTCCCTTGCCGTCTCTATATGGTGTGATTAATGTGGTGTCCCAACGATCCTTTCTGTCATTCAATTCCATATATAACCGTCTTTTCATACCGCTTTTGTCATTTTTCCATTTCTCGCTTGTTTCCCCTTTGGCTGGGCCATTATCCTTATCCTTCCCAAGTTTGTATTCCTAAGTGTGCCTGCTCTTTCTTCTTTCGACGCACTTTGCCTCTGTTGGTATTGTTTGAATTTTTATTTTTATTTTTATTTTTTGTCCCTTTTTTTTTTTACTGCGTGGTGGGTTGCCAACTGTCCTTGTACAACTTTAGTCGTCTCCCGTTGACCATCCCTCTGAGTTCTGCACTTAATAAGTCTTTCGACTGTACATCTCCTCCATCTATGACAATTTTTACCTCGTATGGTCCTAACCAATGCATCTTTAGCTTTCCTGGGTGCTGAAACGATTTGATGTCATACATCAATACTAAATCTCCTTCCTTGAAAGTATTCTTCTTGATGTGCCTATCATGCCAAGCCTAGTCTCTTACTTTCTGAACTTGTTGGTGAAATCCTACTAAAATATGATCTTCCTCCATGATCATCAACTGATTTAGTCTCTCTTGTACTGCGCCTCGTTCTGTCATGTGTGTAATTGCTGCTATGCACAAGCTTGGTACTAAAACTTCTAATGGCACTACTGTTTCTTGGCCATAGACTAGATTAAATGGTGTGTGCCCTATCTAATTTTTGCACATAGTCATGTAGGCCCATAATACTGTTGGTACTTTGAGGTCCCATTCATCCCTATTGACGTTACTAATCTTTGTCAGTGCAATCTCAAGGATTTTGTTAAATGCTTCCACTATGCCATTTGCATGTGGGTGATATGGTGTGCTCTTCTGATGATGGAATTCGAACTCTTCAGTCATAGCACTAATGGTGTTGTTTATGAAGTGCGTGCCTTGGTCGGTCATCAAAACTCTTGGGCATCCAAATATAGTGATCACTTGTTCAAATAAAAAGTGTGTTGTTGTTTCTGCGCTGCAATCCTTCACTAGTGTGGTTTCCGCCCATTTTGTTAGGTACTCTGTTGTAGTGATGACATATCTTGCTCTTGTTCTTTTCATTGGTGAGATGATTCATCCCACAAATTCTATTGCTCACTTATCGAATGCCTGCAATGTTACTTGTGGTTGTAATCTAATCTCCTCCCTTCTGTTGGGTTTACCTACCCTTTGGCAGACATCACATCTCTGGCAATACTCCTTCTAGTCTCTGTGAATTGTCGACGACCATAGTCCTATGTGCAATACCTTCTGCACGGTAGCTTTGCCTGTGTAATGTCCTATTGTTGTTCCCTCATGGGCTTTCGTGCTCTAACACGTACCTTCACAAGATTCTATCTGTGCCCATTTTGTATAAGTGTCCTGCAATAAGTTGATAATCTGTGGCGCGGACTACTAGGTTTTTATTTTGCGTGGTGTTATACACTTGCGGTGCAGTACCTGTGCTTAAGTATTGATTAATATTTGCAAAGTATTCATCAACGATCTAGACTAAAAATAACTGTGCATCTGGGAAGTTGTCTTCTAAATTCATAGGTTCTTCTCCATTTGTGACTCTTGATACATGGTCAGGTCCTGCATTCAATTTTACTGTCTTAACTATTACTTCAAAGTCAAATTCTTGAAATAATGGTAACCATCGACAGATTCTCCCCCCCAACACTGGCTTGTTGACTAGGTATTTTAGGGTTGATTGGTTTGTGAACATATTAAAGTGTTTTCCCAATACGTAGTGTCAGAATTTTTGTAGTGCGTAGACCATAGCTCGACCTTTTCTCTCTTTGGTGTTATAGTTCTGCTCCGATGTTGATAGTTTCCTTCTCGCAAATGCTATCGGGTGATCCAAGTCTCCTGCTCCCGGCTGCATTAAGATAGCTCCAAGTGCTATGGCTGATGCATCTACATGCACGTGGAATGTCTTCTCCCAGTCTGGAAATACCAATATTGGTTTGGTGACCATATTTTCCTTCAGGGTATTCAAACTGTGTTGACACTCATCATTCCACTGAAACTTTGTATCCTTTCTTAATAGTTTTTCCATCGGTGCGGTAATCTATGCATATCCTTTGATGAACTTTCTATAGTATCATGTGTGTCCCAATGTCTCTCTTAACTGAAAAACTGTTTTTGGTGGTGGTAAGTTAACAATTACTACAATATTTGCAGGATCTACAAATAAACCTTGTTTGCATACTATATGGCCTAATAGTATCTCAAACGATGTTCCGAATATGAATTTATTAATGTTTAGTGATATCTGGCACTGTCTGCATCTTTCTAACATTAGATGTAAGACTTCTACATGTTCTTTCAACAAACTATAGATTGTCCAATCATCCAGGTATACTTCTATAAATTGGTGGATGAACTCCTTAAACACAACAATGACTACTCTAGAAAATATTGATGGTGCATTCATCAATCCAAATGGCATGACTGTGTACTGGTAATATCCCCATTCTGTCATAAAGGTGGTCTTGTATCTGTCTTCCTGTGTTATCTTAATCTAGTGGTAGCCTGATAATCCATCAGTGAATGAGTAAGCTTCATGTCCTCCTGTGTTTTCTAACACTTCGTCCATGAAAGGTGTAGGGAATGGGTCATGTAGGCATGCATCATTCAACTTCCTCAAGTTGACACATATCCGTATTCCTCCTTGTTTCTTGTCCTGAACTACCATCGAGCTTATCCATTCAGATTCTTCCACTGGCTCTATGATTCCGGCTTCGAGCATTCTATCGATCTTAACTTTGAATTTCTGCTTGTACATCAGGTTTAGTCTATATGGTCACTTTCTGATTGGTCTCTCTTCGGCTCTGAGTGGTATCTTCATTTCTCCTAGATCTCCTACTATACCCTTCATCTCTGTAAATTTCATGGGAAACGGGCCACTGTACTTGCACAATAACTCTGTTATGCTTTCTACCGTTTGTGCATCCCAGTAATCTCCGATGCTGGCCATCTTGGGATTTTTAGCTGTCCTAATGTTGAATTTCTTTACCTTGATTGACACAACAATAACTTCAAATTCTATAGGTGGGCCTTCCACTTCTCTCTCGCCTTCCACTTCCTCAATCTGAATATCACACGGGTCATCTTCCTCTGGTGTGTCTTCGTGCACATGGTAACATGACAACAGTTCCTTAAATGTCTATTTGTTTCACTGTTACTCTTCTGTTATGAGCTTGACTTCCGATTCCTTGATGAGTATCACTCCTCTTATTTGTTTGAGAGCTGCATCTATGTTGGGGTTTTCATGTTCAAATGAAAAAGTGACTGTAAAATTCTGTTGTAATGTTGTCCAAGTCGTAGTTTCCTTGCGCAATTCCTGGTCTATATACCAGTTCGCTGGTATGCACTCTAGAGTGTGTATGAAATGATGAGACCATTCCTCTGGGGGTGTCATTTTCCACAATGTTCTACACTTCTCCAAGTGTTCCGCTGGTCCCCCCTGTCCATCATACTTATGTTGTTGCTTGTTGTCTTTTTTTTGTGCGATGAACCTTATGCGCAGTAACCACTTACATTGGTACCAATCTGTGATTGTCTCCTTGTGTGCGCCCCGCTATCTTGCTGGTGTGGTCTTGAGTGCTATATCAAGTGCTAACAGTATTTGGTTCTCTGAAACTTCATCTTTGTACGGTGTCAAGAATGTTTCCATATCGTTTATTCCATGGAAACTGGGTGGTTCCCTTATCTCCGTACCTATCCATCTTACTGCGCGGTCTATTCGTGCACATCTTCTCGTGGAAGATTCATGTAGCCTTTGTTGCCAGTTCTCTAAAATGGTATCTGAGTCTATTGCACATGATGTAATGCTCATCCAACTAAGTACTCTGTCTGCAGTTGGGTTTACGTAATCCTCATCATGCGTAATTGTTATGTACAACTGGTTGATTTCCTCTAAGTCTAAGCAAGTAGGTTCTACAAACCTTTCCCCTTTTGATGGGTCTAATGGTGCGATGACCCTGTATTCACCTGACTCAAATGTCATTTTTCATGTATTTAGATTGATTATGGGTTGGTTGTCAAATGCCCAATCGAATCCAAGCAACACTGGGTATGGTGTTGTGCTATCCACTATTTCGATTACTTCAAAGTCTGCTTTAGTGCGCACCCCATCGAGGTCTACTGTCACTCCTTTTAATCTACCGATTGGTAGGACTCTGTGCTGGTTTTCTAGTTTTAGTTGAACTGGTGAATATCCTAATGTGGTCTCTCCCATACATTTCCATGTCTTCTTTAGTAATACATTGACCTCAGATCCCAGATCCAGTATGATGTCTCCCATGTTGAAGTCTCCAATGTTTGCATTCAGTTTGAATTCCCTAATTGTTCTTCTCCTGGTATGTAGGTGATTAACTGTCTTTTGTTCTAGTGTTCCTTCTGTCTCCATACTACATTTTTCTAATATGTTTTGGAGAATTTTCACAGATGATGGATCATTTAATACTTTTACACATGCTTGCAAAAAGCCTTTGATTGTACTTACTTGTCCCTTGGAATGTATCTCGTTGGTACGATCCAATAACGGAGGCATCTCATATTCTGGTGCTTCCTTTCTTTGTTGTACGGTTGAAGTCATCGTAATTTCCTCCTTCTGAAATTCTTGTTAGGCTTACTTAAATATCTCCTTCTCCTTCTATGTGTCGAACTACTTCCTTGGTTCGATGTTCTTATTCACCCATTGATTTTGTGCTGGCTCTTGTCGAATTGAGTCATCCCTTGTTTTAGCTCCTCCGTGGGTAACTATGTTAATGTTCCATCCTTCATCCCTTTCTTTGGCTGAGATCCATTGAACATTCTAGTTGTTTTGGTTTCTCTTTTCCTAAATATTTACTAGTAGTGTCAGACATTCTTCTGTATCATGGTCCGATGCTCGACAATACATACATGTTGCTGGTGGAAGTGGACATTCCCTTGCATAATGTTTGGGTTGTTTACAATTATGACATACCACTGGTCCTCTACCTCATCCAAAACCTCCTCTCGCTCGTCTCCACCTCTGTAGCCTGCTCGATCTCCTCTTGGCGTGTTATACTAAGGCGCCTAATTATATTGCGCAGTATTGTACTGAGGGTGTGTTGTGTCTTACTGTGGCTGCATGTTATTATATGGTTGTTGCATAGTTTTGTATGGAGATGGAACTTGATTAAACTGTGGTGTGGCTTGTCCAGTCATCATTTATGCCTGCACTCTATATGCACCTGAGGTCCTTTCTCTCATCAATTCCATGGTTCTACAATCTTTGTCTTCGTGGCCCACTTACTTGCAAAAGTTGCAATACGAAATCTTTGGGACTGTCTGGTATTTCTACATCATAGGGCAGTGATATGGGTCATGGCCTGGTTTCTTACAGACTTCACACCATAGTCCTCCTGTTGGTAATGGGTTTGGCATTCCGACTGCCATATACTATGTGAATGTTAGACATTCGTTCTTGTGGTGTCCTTCTATCCTGCATGTAGTGCACCAAACGACTTCTCGTTTATCCTTATTCCTATTTTGATTGAGTGGGAATGTTAAGTTCTTCAAATCCTCCTTTAGTTCGTCGATAGTTGGATCTATCTTCTGATACTGGTTTTCTTCCAGTTGTAGGGCTACCTGCAGAGCCTCTGCCTGTGTCTGAAACTTTTGTTGTCGCAGTGAATATTTTAAGTGTGGTAGTAGTGAATTGAAAAACAAGTGCCAATGCTACATGTCGGTCATGAGGTATTTCAAATTCCCCTTCAGTCGCTTGAATCTCTGGTCAATCTCCCATATAGATTCTCTCATTTTTTGTCTAATTTCTATCATCTCGTTCATGTACCGATCT
The DNA here is from genome assembly GCA_010110895.2 of Picea sitchensis. Taxonomy (NCBI): domain Eukaryota; kingdom Viridiplantae; phylum Streptophyta; class Pinopsida; order Pinales; family Pinaceae; genus Picea; species Picea sitchensis. The sequence continues at coordinate 25,252 of SNQJ01S0047235.1, read as the reverse complement.
TCTGAACTCGGCTTATGGAATTCGTTGATGAACAATTTCTTGATGTCTACAATTGTTCTGGTTGTCCTTGGTGGATTGTTCATTGCTAAGCTCATGTACCAATCCAGTGTGCGATCCCCTAATGTAATCGCTAGCTGTGCCAGTTTAGTATCTTCATCTGTAATCTGTTTTGCTTCCCAAATCTTCTCACAGATGAACAAATGCTTTTCTAGGTCCTCCGACACTTCTCCTTTAAATTCTTGTAACCTGAAGGTGGGATCGTGTCCTGCCATTCTGAATGTTGGAATACTACCTTCGCGTGGTGTAGATACCTGACTAGTGCTGCCTGAACTGCCTCCTCCAGTTTTTGCTCCTTGTGTAGATGTACTTCCTGCTATCTGGCTTCTTCCAAATTTTGATTGTCTAAATGGTGGTGTTCTCTTTGGTGTATTAGTCGCACATGGGTTCATGGGTTCCACACTGACATTAATATGGATAGGATTGTTGCCTTCTTTTCCTATTCTTGGACCTCTTGTCTTCCTCTCATATGTTGCACATATGATTTCCTCAATTTGATCCACAACCTGAAGATCCTCTACCTCTTCGTCATCACTCGCCAAGCCTTCCCTCGTAGCTACAACTCTCTTCTTGGTATTCACCTGGTATTGGTAGGGTACTTTGCTACATGTCTTTCCAGCTGTCGCCATGATATTCTTGATCTGGTCATCATTCATCATGATTGGGTCCAAGGGTTCCTCCTTATTTCCCTTATCCTTTCCTCCTTCCATTTCTCGTCATTTTGTCAGTGCTTCCCCCCTTCCCCCATGCACACAGGGAAGTTTAGTTGTCTGAATCCATTGTCAGTACACCTTTTTTATATAGAACTATCTTAATAGAAGTATACAACGATCAAATGTACCTTCCTCAAGGTCCACATAGAAACTCTTGCTCCGCTGCTCTATATGACTTCGCTGTGTCGACTGCAAACTCTGTTATAAAGCCTGCCACAATACTGTCAAGCCAAAAATCTACTACGCGGGTGAATTTATTGTTCACCTGTTGTAGCTGCTCAATCTGTACTAGGGTCCACTCTAACTATTGGATCCGATTCATTGCATGGTTATCCTTCAACCTTAGTATCCACTCCTGCAATAAGTGTGGAAAATCACAGAAAAAGACTTCATGCAAATCAGTAAACACATATTTCTCAAGATACTTGCAGGGTGTTACTCTAGGGTTTTTGTTATCTTTCTGTGCAAACTCTAGCTCTTTGGTTCTTAGCCAAGTTTCGATCTCTACTTTTGTGGGATTCCACGGTATCAACATCCCTTTCTAGTAGCTCATTGATTTCTTTTCCGCTTGAATATTCTTTTGCTTTGCCTCTAAATATCTACTCAATCCTCTCTTGTTCCTACCAACGACAACAAAACCATTTGTTGGTTTTTTCTCTCCTATATACTGTTTGAGGTTAACGACCCAGAGTTCATATCTATTCGGGTTTCCAACAAAGCCTCTAAAACTATCGACCCTCTTGGTAAACCAGAAGGCAACACAACGCATAGAGTGCACTGCACAGTCTCACCTGAGATAGTGTTAATGGGTGGCTGTAATACTCATATGATAACTGTATATTGAACTACTATTATAACTTGTAAACACAATATACCATCATTTGCGAATACGTAGGAAATATAGCAACTCATTCATTAAACATAACAATAACTACTGAAGATAATAAATATATGCATGCATTCATCACATAACACAGATGTTACCGTGTTTCACCCCCTCTTGGGCTATGTCCACAAAGATCTGGCTTCTGGCTCTTTTATTATAGTATTTCCGCATCTACAGTGCCGCGCGTGTTACAATTCTTCTCAGTTGGGTAAGATCTATAAGAGGTGAACTAGATTGCACCAGGATCCTCAACCTGCGATCTAACCCTCAAGATCCACCCTCCCCAGTCCTCTCTAGCTCAACAACTTACAAAATTAGGTCATACAACAAAATACTACGCATATCGACTTGCTACAACAACTCCCTCTACAATAATGACTCTTATCTAGAAAAATCCGAACCCTTATGATACCTAAGTATCTATATTTATAAGTTTATGGCTCTCCATCCATTACAATGCATTACCAAAACCCTAACCCTAATGTCGTTAGGTATTCCCTGCATGCGCATGTGTTGTTGTTCCTTCCAGCTGTCGCTTTCCTTGTGCATGCTTTCTTTCCCAAAATCGCCTTGCTTTTCTGCTTTGGCCTGCTTCCAAAAATGGTCCATTGAGGATGGAATCACATATATTGGTGTATTTTCAAGTTGTTGTGCAATTGATGTATACACCACATTCTTCTTGAGACACTCCTATCTAGATTCCTTAAATGTTTCCTTTTCTTTCTGTGCATCAAACTGCTTATGTGGTTCAATATTATTCTTAACCCATTGGTGTTGCGTTGGATATTGTTTTACTACAACAGTTCATGTCTTAGCTCCTCATCGAGTGACTATATTGATGTTTCTTCCATCATCCCTGGCTTCTACAGAAATCCACTGGACATTTTGGTTGTGTTGGTTCCTTTTTTCTTGGACCTTCCCCAAGAGTGTTAGACAATATTCTGTGTCATGATCTACTGCGCAACAATACATACATGTTGCTAGTGGGAGTGGACGTTCCCTTGCATAATTTCCTGGTTGTTGGCAGTTGTGGCACACTACTGGTCCTCTACCTCGTCCAAATACTCCTCTACCTCGTCCTCCACCTCTATATCCACCTCGATCTCCTCGCGGTGCATTGTATTGAGGTACCTAGTTATACTGTGTGGGGTTATACTGTGGCTACACATTATTATACTGTTGTTGCGCATTATTGTATGGTGGTGGTACCTATTTGAATTGAGGTGGAGCTTGTCCTGTCATCATTTCTGCTTGCACCCTATAAGTATCTGAATTTCTTTCTCTCATCAGCTCCATCGTCCTACAATCCATATCATCATGACCCTCTGACTTGCAAAAATAACAATATGGACTTTTTGGTACTGTCTTATATTTCTGCATCATTCGACAATGATATGGATCATTCCCATGTGTCTTACAAATCTTGCACCATGGTCCTCCTATTGGAAATGGGTTTGGAACCCCTGTCACCATATACTACACAAAAGTTGGACATTCATTCTTATGGTGTCCTTCTCTCCTGCACAAGGTACACTAGACAACTTCTCTTTTCTCTTTACCTTATTCTGGTTAAGCTGAAATGTTAGATTTATCAAATCCTCCTTCAATTCCTCTGTTGCTGGATCTATATGCTGATACTGGTTCTCTTCTGGTTGAAAGGATGCTTGTAGAGCCTCTTCCTAAGTTTGGAACTTCTGTTGTCTTAATGGGTATTTCAAATGTGGTAACAATGAGTTCACGAATAAATACATATGTTGCATGTCAGTCATTACATATTTCAACTTACCTTTTAGATGCTTAAACCTATTATCAATATCCCAAACAAACTCACCTGGTTTTGTCCTGATTTCAATCATTTCATTCATATATTAATCTTATGAGTTAGGCTTATGAAATTCATTTATTAGTAGTTTTTTCATATCTGCAATAGTCTTTGTTACTCATGGTCGACTGTTTACATCTAGGCTCATGTACCAGTCCAACGTGAGGTCTCTCAGTGTGATTTATAACTGCATGACCTTTGTTTCCTCATTTGTGATCTTCTTTGCTTCCTAGATCTTCTCACAGATGAATAAGTTCTTTTCAGGGTCCTCTGATACCTCTCCCCGAAATTATGGTAACCTGATCGTGGGATCATGTCCTGCCATTTTAAACTGTGTTGAACTACTACCTTCGCGCGATGTAGATACTTGACTATTAGTTACTGAATTGGCTCCTCCAGTTGATGCTCCATGCTTGGATGTGTATCATGTTGTCTTTCTTCCACTAAAATCTGGTTGTCTAAACACTGGTGTTCTTTTTGGTGTGTTAGTCACACATGGGGTTGTAGGTTCCACACTGACATTGATTTGGATTGGAGTTCTGCCTTTTGTTCTTGCCCTTGGACCTCCTATTTTCCTTTCATACGTTGTACACATAATTTCCTCAATCTTCTCCACAGCCCAAAGATCCTCTACCTCTTCTTCATCGCTTGCCAAGCCCTCTTTATCAGCTATGGCTCTCTTCTTGTTATTCATCTTATATTGGTAGGGTATTCCACTGCGTGTTTTTCCAGATTTTTCCATTATCTACCTTATATGGTCTTCCTCCATCATTATTGGGTCCATGGCCTCCTTCTTCTTTCCCTTATCCATCTCTTCCTCCATTTCTCAGCTTCCTTTCAGTGTTTCCTCCCTTCCCCCATGTGCGTAGGGAAGTTTAGCTGTCTGATTCCATAGTAATCACACCGTTGTCATACAATAAAATCTTGATTGAAGTATACAACAATCTGATGTACCTACCTTTGGGGCCCTTTAGAAAATCCTTCTCTGCTGCGGTGTAAGACTTCACAGTATCTACTGCAAATTCGATGATAAACCCTGCAACAATACTGTCTAACTAGAAATCTACTGTGCATGTGATTTTTTTATTAACTTGGTGTAACTGCACAATATCCTCAAGATTCCACTACAACTATCTAATTCAATTTGTAGGGTGGTTTTCTTTTAACCTCAATAACCACTCCTGCAACAAATGCGGGAAATCACATAAAAATATCTCAAGCAGGTCGCTAAACACGTATTTGTCGAGATATTACGCATTGTTAGCTTAGGGTTTTTGTTGTCCTTCTGCTTAAAATCAATTTATTTCATTTTCAACCATCTTTCGATCTTTGCCTTTGTTGGATTCCATGGCCTGAACATTCCCTTCTACACTTTCATCCTCCACGCATTTCTTCCACGGATCCCCTCCACTCAATCCTGTGTAGTTCCAGCCAACAACGAAACCATTTGTTGGTTTAGATATCTGACTTCTTTCTTCTTCTTGGGTGTACCGAGGTTCATATCTCAACAGGTTTCGAACAAAACCCTTTAAAACTATCGACCCTCGTGGTAAACCAGAAGGCAACGTTGCGCATAAGGTGCACAACATTGTCTCACCCGAGATAGTTCTATGGGTGATTGCAATACCCATGTGTTTGCAGTCTAGGAATGAGTGGGGATCTGGGAGTGTATCCTATATTGCTTTATGCCTTAAACTTGTTATTGTTTCAAGTATTCCTAAGATTCATTCATCTTTAGCTTCATGCATGCATGCTAACATCTAGTTAATCATTCATTCATAAGCTAACCATTAACATAAAGTATCATTCAATAAACATCACATAGAACATAGGTTTTACCGTGGTTCATCCCCTCCTAGGGCTACATCCACAAATATTTGGCTTCTATGCTCTTTTATTCAATCTACTAGAAAATCTAGCGCTGCACGCATTACATCTTCAATCATACAATCATGATGAGGTTAAGGAACCTCTGTGAGGTGGACTAGATCACACCAGGCTCCTCAACCTGTGACCTAACCCTCAAAATCTATCTTATTCGACTCTTCTATAACCTTAATCCCATAATTATCAACAACCTTCAGCTACTTACCCAACCAATATCTAACCTATACCTCCTAGGTTCTTATTTATATTATTTTACAGGTTTATGGTCATTACAATCCTTATCAAAAACCCTAACCCTGGTATGGTTAGTCTTGTCTGCCTGTGTGCCATGTTACTTTTCCTCTTGCATGCCGTTTTTTCTTCTCTTTATGCATGCTTCTTTCTTGCCATCTGTTACACGTGCTCCAAAATTAGGTCTTCCTCTCCAAAATTAGATCTTTCCCAAAATAGATATTTTCTCCAAAATTAGTCATGTGCCCAAAATAGCCTTCCTTCTCAAAATAGGCATGTACCCAACACCTACAATGACCTCACCTCTCATTCTTCCCCTTTCTCTACCTTAGACATGAGAACCATATGAGTTGTAGGTAGCCTCTACCTTTTGTTGAGCTACTAAAGAGGTTGTAACTAGGTTAACCGCCAGATAGGTGGATCCATCTTAAAAGACATGTTTCTCTTTTAACACATCCTTTTTCTGCCAACTCCACTAGGGACACTTGCAAACCTCTTTTGTTTTGCTTGTATCCCAAAATTTTATCAAGGATTAAATCCAAATTCTTTAGTGTACCCTCTTCTAACTGCTACCCCTTTCATTCTGCCCCCATCTTTTGACACATAATCACAAGACAAGGTCATCAAGTGATTCATTAAATTTATTTGGTAGGTGTTATAGTTCAGTTTCTTTGGTAATTTCAATAAATTAGGAAGCCATAGATACCATCAAG
>SNQJ01S0047234.1:48314-59036 GCA_010110895.2 Picea sitchensis | reverse complement strand
AAAATATGGCTATAAAAATAATTTATTTGATGATGTGTAAGAATTTAGGAAGTAGATTTTCACTACTGTATTTCCAGCTATCTTTGAATTTTAAACTTTTAATCTATTTTATTATGTTTATGGAAATTCCCAGCTATTTTTGAATTTTAAATTTTTAACCTATTTTATTATGTCTATGGAAGAAGAAATTTTAATTTTTTTAATTTTAAAATTATACTCCGAAACCAAATATATTAAATATACATAAATAACATATAATATAAATATTAAATATTTTAAATAAAAATTCTTTATTAATTTTTTTAATGGTAAATTTCCAAGAAGATCTGCGACTTGTGTCAACTTTTAATCCCAACTGTTTGTATTGATAGATACCATACAAGAATCTGGACTTACAGTAATTTTGCCGAGGATTCTTTAAGGTAAGAAACAAAGATTATTTTGCACGCAAAATAAATAAATAAGAAAAACCATTTCTTTGAATAATTACATCTTACAATTGAAATTTATAAACTATCCATTTCATTTTGTGTAAAAATAAAATGTTAATATACATTAAAATATTTTTCTTGTTCATTTTCAAAATAAATAAATAAGAAAAGTCATTTTTTCAAATAATTACATTTTACAATTGAAACAATTACATCTTAACTATCTATTTTACTTTTTGTAAAGATAAAGAACAAAAAATAATTACATCTTACAATTGAAATTATAAACTATCTATTTTACTTTCTGTAAATATAAAGAACAAAAAATTGTTTGATGAAAATGGTCACATCAGGTTTAAAGATAATCAAACTCCAACTCATAACTACCACCAATAAACATTAAAATATTGTTAAAATGTAAGTATCTCTGTAGTAGAGTTCAAAGATTACTTTCTGTAAATATAAAGAACAAAAAAATTGTTTGATGAAAAATGGTCACATCAGGTTTAAAGATAATCAAACTCAAACTCATAACTACCACCAATAAACATTAAAATATTGTTAAAATGTAAGTATCTCTATAGTAGAATCCAAAGATTCCATAGGTCCAAGGATATAACAGGAGTATATATATATATATATATATATATATATATATATATACATATATATATACATATATATATATATAGGTTAAACAATATTAACATGTACATATTTATTTCATATTTTAATTCATCCTCTAACACAAATATTATAGTTTGTTTTTAATAATAATAATAATAAAATAGTTGAAAATCTAAATGATATAAATGAAATCAAATTTCTTAAATTCTTAATAAATGATATAAATAAAATCAAATTCCCTAAATTCTTAATAAAAAGGTAACCAATTGATTTATAATTTCACTTCTATATTTAAAACTTTTGTATAGAATAGCATTCTAGGTAGGTATAATCCATAAGTTGAAGCAATAGAGAATTTAATTTATATAAACCAAGTGATATCACTTATAACAAGGTTTATATAAACTAAGTTATAAATGGTTTAATTATATATATAATTTTAACAAGTTCTAAATGATTGGTTCATGTTTTTATATGGATCCTTGCTTAAAAAGTTGTATGTGTTTATCTATAATCAAATTACATTAATTATATAATTAATTCAAAACATTGAACAAAGTGAAGTTTATAATAACATTTTTAATATATTGATCAATAAAATTTCAGAAAACAAATTTTTTATATAATATTAAAAATATATATATATATATATTTCTAAAATTAAACATTATATTTTACATATATATAAAAAAACTCAATATAGAATCAAAGTAAATTCATTGCTATAATCTCATAGCAAGAATTAATAAAAAAAAAAACCAATGAAATTTAATCCATGATAATAGATGTTCCTAAAACTAGACCTTATTTTTTAATCTTTGCAATTGTTTTTAATTATTAACCTTCTATTTTAATCTTCGCAACTTGTTTTTAATTATTAACCTTATTTTTTAATCTTTGCAACTTGTTTTTAATTATTAAAATTTATGGTGTAAAGTTTTATGGTCAAAACCACTAAAAACAGAATCGACAGACGGAACGTTTGCAGACGGAAATCAGGCACATGATGATGGAAATGTGACGTTCTTGATGGTGATGAGGTGAAATGAATGTAGAGGGCAAGACAATAGGAGTATCGGAATTATTATTTTTACAACCGATAACTCGTTAACTCGTCTGGGCCCATTCTGGGTAGAAAACGCGTGAGAAAATATGCAAGTATAAATTATCTCGTCAATTTCGAGAGAAGCACGTGAAGTGGGCCTTTTGTCGGAATTATTATTTTTACAACTTAAAAAAATTTATGCCCTTCTCTAAAATAATATATACGCTGCACTGTAAGACAAGACGGGAGGCCCTATGAGCGGGAGGGACGGCACGGCAAGCAAGAGAAGGGCACGTGAACTGGGCATTCTGTCTCGTCTGGGCCCATTCTGTCTTGGTATATAATGCCCTTCTCTAAAATAATATATACTGGGCCTTTTGTCCATTCTCTCTTCGTATAAATTATGAGCGCCTAAATTATCTCGTGAACTGGGCCTTTTGTCGTCGTCTGGGCATAAATCTTCCAGCTTGCAGAAAACGCGTGAGAAAACATGTCAGTATTAAATTATCGTAGCGGGCCTTTTGTCCTCGTTTAACCCCATTTTCTTTTCGTAGAAAACGCGTGGATAGGCTGAGATGCCTCAGGTATCTGAGCATGTATGACTGTGATGATTTGCAATGTTTGCCTTGTAGCATCTCAGGACTTACCTCTTTGCAGGAGTTAGACATGAGTTACTGCAGAATCCTAGGTTTAAAGAATAATGTTAATTGTATGTCTTTTCAAAAAAAATATAATCATACTTATCTTTACCTAAAAAAATATTATCCCATTCATTTACTTGGATCTCTTCCGTGGTCATCTTTCTTTTCAAATAATGAAATAAATATAAATATAAATATGCTTCTCTTTACATAAAGAAATACCTCCAATTGTGCTCATCTTTATGGTGGGGTAAAGAAGCTTACCGTCCCTTACATTTCTCTTTAAATAAAGAGCCTTATGGTCATTTATTCCATCGTCACATCAAACAAAGTTCCTCCGCCCTCTCATTATTCCACTAGAGAATTATATACGAAACTTCTACGTGTTCTTTACTCCAACATTGCAACCGTGCAACCAGAGGAAAAGAAAATTCTTCCTCTTTTATCTTTATTCCAATCGTGATTGGAGAGGTTAGAAAATTGGCCATGACTCTGATCTAAGCATCAGCACCACTATAAGTAGTCTGCAATAGCAGCTGGGAATGCTTTGGAATTAGTGCTCCAATTTAAGTACTATTAGTATTGCTTGAAGAGTCGATTGAATTGAAGGGAAAGTTATTGTTATTCTAGAGAGATTTACAAAGTGTTTTTGTTGTGTTATAAAAGAGATTGTATATATTACTGCTGTGAGAAAACCATATCATGGCTGATCCTGGTTTCCTCTCTGGATTTATTGGTGTCGGCATTGACAGTGCAATCAAACAGATTCTTGACCACGTTGGAATTGCAGTCAGCTGCAATAAAGAATTGGATTCTCTCAGAGATCTGGTAATGACAATCGAGCCTATAGTGACGGATATCCATCGATGCCGTCTGGAATTAAATAGAAGGAGAGGAGCTTCCACTGCTGGAAGTGATACTAATGCTTCAGCTATCAATTCATGGGCTACAGACTTGCAACCGCTTCTCCGACGAGCACTAACAGTGGTGCAAAAGTGTTCAATACCGAGGCATGCTGTAATTTCTCGTTATAAAACTGGCAGAAAGATCGCTAGTTTGATTTCACAGATCAAAAAACATCTGGAATTGGTTCCTCTAGTCCAACTACAGCAGCAGACGCATATGCAGATGGACATGCGGAGAGAAAGCGCCGGAGCTTCAAGCAGCACTTCTGCAACCATCTCTGAAGGTCTTGCTCCAACCGCAGGCGGCTTCTTCATCCAGGAACCGCTTATAGTCGGACAAGAGAAATCCTTTACAACACTCGAGATGTGGCTGATCGATGCAAATGGTAACTGTCTCTCCCGCATTGGTATTGTTGGCAAGGGTGGATCCGGCAAAATTCTTCTTCTGAGGAGACTCTTCAGCCACGAAAAGGTGAGAGATTTCTTTAGAGATGGTTTCTTGCTTTGGCTCACTGTGTCGCAGTCTTCCTCATTTACAAGCCTTAGGGATGAACTTTGTAGACAAATAGCAATCCAATCAAAAGTAGATTTGGTACAAAATATGAAAGAAGAGGATGCAAAAGTCTGGTTGAATCTGAGAATGCAGGGAAATAGGTTTGCTCTGTTCTTAGATGATGTCTGGGGAGAGGGTGGGAAACTGATGGAGGAATTGGGTGTAGCCCTGCTCACCGATCACTCCCACTCCAAAATTATTGTGAGTTCGAGGAATCACGGAGCACTGCTAGGAATGGGAGTTTCAGAGAACTCCAGGATAACAATAGGAGATTTGGTCCAAGAGAAGAGTTGGGATTTGTTTGCTCATCATGCTTTCCCATATAACAATGGAAATTTGCCGGCAAACATAGACGAGAAGACGGCAAAGCTTGTGTGTGCCAAATGTGGAGGGCTGCCCCTTGCAATAAAAGTAATAGGGAGGTCAATGGCGGACATTATTGATGCACGGGAATGGGAGTTGGCAGTCAAGAGCCAACAACACGCAGATCTCTATGATCGCTTAAGGTGGAGTTACGACTCACTCGGCAACTATCACGTCAATCTGCAATTGTGCTTTCTCTACTTAGCTGTTGCCTTCTATGAAGACCAAGTTGTTCAGGTCGAGGGGGACTTGATTCCGTTGTGGGAAGGAGAAGGGTTGCTTGCAAGAAAGAAGCCGCAAGATCAGCCTGGCCACGAAGACCCATTCGAGGTCGGAAGAATTTATGTGAAGGTTTTGGCTGATCGGTGTTTGATCGAACCCATTCTCAGAGACATCGATGGGCGGGTGCTCCGTTTCAGGGTGCACGATGTGATGCGTGGTTTGGCCATTCAGATCGCTAAGGTGGAAGAAAAGTTCTACTGCCGCACAGGTAAGGGTTTGAAGGTGTTCACTCAAAATGAGTGTTCAGGTTGCACTCGGATTTTGTTAAGGGGCAACGAATTGAGTTCTCTCCCTGAATCATGGAGAGCTCCAAAAATCTGTGCATTGTTGATGGCGAGAAACCCATTAACAGAAATTCCAAGAAAGGTGATTGGGAGTATGATTTCTCTCAAGGTTCTTGATTTGAGTTTCACGTCAGTACAGTCATTGCCAGAGAGTGTGGGGTGTTTAAAACAACTAGTATGCCTCCGTTTAGTACGCGTGCCCATCAAAAGGCTACCTGCATCTCTCACAACTCTTGCAAACCTCCAAATCCTTCATCTTGATAAATCCAGCATCACAGAATTACCATCTGACATCGATAGGTTGAGATGCCTAAGGGATCTGAGCATGTCTGACTGTGATGATTTGCAATGTTTGCCTTGTAGCATCTCAGGACTTACCTCTTTGCAGGTGTTAGACATGAGTTACTGCAGTAAGGTGTGGGATAAAAAGAGGAGATGGAAAAAAATGGCTTCTCTTACCGCTTTGAGTAATTTAACACAACTAAAAGTGTTAAGTGTACAAAACAACGGAGAAACAATTAGTGGAGGGACATTCGGGAGCATGCTTCAAATGGAGACACTCCATCTGCAGCTTACATTGATGGCAGATTTCCCTGAAGACATATTCAACATGTCAAAGTTGAGAAGGTTCACTTTAGAGTGCTCGCACGTGGTTAAAATGGAAAGTAAGTTCTCTCAATTTCATAATTTGACTCATTTTGAATTGTGGAGTTGCTCTACGTTGGAAGACCTCCCTGATTTGCATAAGCTTAATAGTTTGAAGCGCCTAGTTATTTATGATTGCCCAAAGCTAAAGAAATTTCCTAGGGGATTCAATGAGTTGGGGGCATTTCCTTCATTGGAAATATTTTCATTACTTTATTTAGAAGAATTAGAGGAGTTGCCATTAATAAAAGAAGGTGCAATGTCTATGCTCAAAGTATTTACTATGATGGATTGTGAAGCATTACAGTTACCAGAGAGTTATTTGAATCTTTATTTGAATCTTGAAACACTCCAAAAAATAAGAGTGTATGGTTGTCCAATGGTATCGGAGAATTTACAAAGAATCAAGATAGTTAACACAAAAGTAGAAGTGGTAACAATGTCTACTGCAGATACACGAGAAATTGTAGAAAAGTTTTTGCAACTGAGAGATTCCAAAGAAGATTGGAGCTATGGTGAACTTTGGTGTAATGAGTTTTGGGTTTTCCTACAAGACCTTTATAGAACTCTATGATTAATATTTCCACAATCAAGATTTGTAATTTGTGTTCATGATCAACATTTGTATATCATGAAGGGGAAAAAAAGATAGTAAAGTAGCAAATTGTCTTTGATGGTGCAAAGCATAGGATGTGTTGTGCATTTTGTAAGTTTGAACATAAACATAGTGTGGTGAACAATAATTGAAAACATTAATATCATTTCAATCATTTTTTTTCTATTATTTAATAACAATACACCATAAAATCTCCTTTGATATAGAACTTCTTGATCTTTGAAAACAATCATCACACTTTAGTTAAAGTGACTCACATAAGATAAAACAAGACACTAATCTCTAAAAAAGTATGCAAAAAAGTATATGAAACATGAAGTGAAGTTATATGCTTGAAAGTGTATAGTGCAATATTTTTTAGGACATGAAAAAAGTAGCTAGAGTCAAAGGGCACACTATTTACTTTTTGCATTATCCCACTATTCATACTCCAATAAGAAAAAAAACAAGGACATAAATGGAAAATCTAAAAGGAATCAACAAGGTCTTGTAAGTGTCATCTCTATATTCATGAGATTGCCTTGATCTTAAAAATTCTACAATCACATAAATGCATTACTTTGCAAGTGAAAAATAATATTAAGAATTACTTTCATCTTAAGGTAAGTTAGGGGATCTCATATACCAATTTGGTGTCTCCCTTGGCAGTGACTTTAAAATTAGATTATTATTATTATTATAAAAAGTATCATAGGCTCTAATAAACAATGTGTATATATTGCAACTCATAACCAAGGCTTAGCAATACCTTAATCAATTATTAACCCATAAATAAAGGGAAACTAAAATTAAATCCTAACAAAGCTTAGAGCTATGTCCCTGTTATATTTTATATGCCTATACCAACAACTAATATCTCAAAGGTCAATAACCTAATAGTTATATATTAATGATGCATATATAAAATATGGATATATCATATTTAAGAGCACTGGTCTTAAAGCTCAATAGCCTAATAGTTATGTATTAATGATTTACATATAAAATATGGATATATCATATTCAAGAGCACTTGAGTTTGTTTCCATGCATTTTCAAATTGGCATAGCAAGGGTAGAGTTGTTCGTTTCCATATGTCTCGGGGGAACACATTTTCATTTTACACAATGTATACTGCAAGCTCTTAAACATCGGCCATGCATAGATGCTTCTTTGCATATTCCTTTGTAAGTGCTTTGCAATCTACATTGATCAATCCATACAAGAACAAGTGATACCAAATATAAGAATTGAATTCATATGAAAAATGTTAAATCAACTATAATAAACAAAAGTTGTTGAAGATGAGCCTTGATTTCACAAGGAAACTTTAACCAACAACAAATAATGGCTATAATGAGCCTTGAATTCACAGTAAGATGTTAACAAAAAGTACACCATTGACAATAATTGTAGTAGCAACAACACAGAAAAGGGGAATCCAATGTGATTAGTTCAAGATAAATAAAGTTCAATTTGTAAATTCTATCCATGAATATAACTCCTTATATGAATGAATTATTTCCATTTGATAATTTAAACATAAACACTAGTAGATATATACTCAATCCAACCATTGTTGAAGCCCCAATTTAAAAAAAATCCACATATATGTGTTCAATCAATCAATCAACATTGAGGTAATCTAGAAGGGAATATTAGGGCAAGGGCACAAAGTTGGTTCACAAAATTGTTGCAACAGGAATGCATGCTCATTGTGAATTTCAAGAATGCACACATGCTCTAGGAATGCACACAGATTTCTATTTGAATAGCTTTATCCCTTGCCTAACCTCCATGCAGTCACCATGCCCATCTGCATGTTGGCTTTGACATCAAATTTACTCTATAAGAGAAAAAAGTGCACACATGTTATGAACACATGCACGTTTTCAAAATTGCACACACATTATTAATGCATGTGTGTTCCTTTGTCCAAAAACATTTAAAAAACACTAACCATTTTCTATTCATTTTCTCCTACTCATGGTGTTTTTCTCTCCATCCTTTCTCCAACCTGTGTGCACATTTTCTTACCAATTCGACCCGTAATTGACGAGGACAAGCATGAGAGATTTTGGCACCATTGACACTTGACCTTTTGGATAGAGGAGTTCTTGTTTGGAGGTAGGTTTTATTGAAAATTTCGTTTTTATATTTGCTAAATTATACAATTTTAAATAGTTTGTAAATTTAGTTTGTTATTGTTAAATAATTGTAGTCTTTATCCCGTTAGAATGGAGAAAAAATTCTTTTTGAATTCAACCACCCCCACAAGACCTATACACGAAAATTAATCAATTTTAAGATAAAATTAGAAACCTAATTGGTGAGCTTAGGAGTACTAGAAAACCATCTCATCTTTCCTAGGCCACTTCACTCTACAACATTGTTTCTTCTATTGGCCATGCACATGGCCAATTATCTCATATATATGAATATAAGGCTAGGATGACATAATACTATTCAACCAACATGAATAAGGAAGAGATGAAACAACTAGTATGCCTTAAATTAGTACATGTGCCCATCAAAAGGCTACCTGCATCTCTCACAACTCTTGCAAACCTCCAATTCCTCTATCTTGAATCAACTGCCATCGCATAATTTCCATCTGACATCGATAGGTTGAGATTCCTAAGGTATTTGAGCATGCGTGACTATGATGATTTGCAATGTTTTCATTGTAGCATCTCAGGACTTACCTCTTCGCAACGCTTGAACTTGAGTTCTTGCAGTAAGGTGTGGGAAAAACACGATAAAAAGAGGAGATGGAAAAAAATGGCTTCGATTACCAATTTGAGTACTTTAACACAACTAAAAGTGTTACGTGTACAAAACAATGGAGAAACAATTAGTGAAGGCACATTCGAGAGCATGCTTCAAATGGAGACACTCAAGTTGAAGCTTACATTGATGACATATTTACCTGATGACATATTCAACATGTCAAAGTTGAGAAGGTTCACTTTACAATGCTCGCACGTTCTTAAAATAGAAAGTAAGTTCTCGTAATTTCATAATTTGATTCATCTTAAATTGTGGAGTTGCTCTACGTTGGAGGACCTTCTTAATTTGCATAAGCTTAGTAGTTTGAAGCACCTGGTTATTTAAAAGTGCTAAAAGTTAAAGAAATTTCCCAGGGAATTCACCAAGTTGGGGAATTTCCTTCTTTGGAAATGTTTTCACTAGTTTATTTAGATAAATTAGAGGAGTTATCATTAATAAAAGAGGGGGAAACGCCTATGCTAAAAATATTCACTGTGATGAAATGTGAAGCATTACAAGTATTGCCAGAGAGTTATTTGAATCTCAAAAAACTCCAAAAAATAAGAGTGTATGGTTGTTCAATGGTATCAGAGAATCTACAAAAAATCAAGATAGTAGACACACAGGTGGAAGTGGTAACATCATCTACTAGAGATGCAAAATAAATTATAGATAAGTTTAGCCAAGTGAGAAATCTCAAAGAAGGTTGGAGTTATGGTGAATTGTGGTGCAATGAGCTTTGGCTTTTCCTAGAAGAGGTTTATAGATCTCTATGATTAATACTTTCATAATCAAGATTTGTAATTTGTGTTCATGATCAAAATTTGTTTATCATGAAAAAAATAAACTAGCAAATTATCTTTGATGGTTCAAAGGAGTTCAGTGAAATGTTTAATGTTAGAATGTGTTGTGCATTTTATAAGTTTGAACATAAACACAATATGGTAAGGAATAATTGAAAACATCAAAATCATTTCAATCACTTTTGTTTCTATTATTTAGTAACATTACATCATAAAAGAACTCACTTAATCTTTGCACACAATCATCACACTTTAGTAGTTCACATAGTGTAAACAAAATAAGACACTAATCTATAGAAAATAAGTGAAACATTAGGTGAAGTTATATGCTTGAAAGTGCATGTGCAATATTTTGCGGACTTCAAAAAATCACTCAAGTCAAAGGGCACACAATTTACTTTTTGCCTTAACCCACAATTCCTACTACAAAAACACAACATTTACATTTTGTATTAACCTGCAATTCATGCTTCAAGAAGAAGAAAACAAGGATAAAACTGACAAATCTGAAAGGAATGAACAATGTCCTTGTAAGTGACATCTATATATTGACCATCTTAAGCTAATCTTAAAAATTGTACACAATACCCAAGTGAAAAATAATATTAAGAATTGCTTTCATCTTAAGGTAAGTTACAACTTATATGAATGTATGAAAAGCATCTTGTGCTCTAATGTACAACATATATATACATATATATAACAGAGGCTTAGCAATAATTTAATAAACCACTAACCCATAAATGAAGGGAAACTAAATTGAATCATAACAAAGATTA
>SNQJ01S0047234.1:36471-48304 GCA_010110895.2 Picea sitchensis | reverse complement strand
ATGATCAACATTTGTATATCATGAAGGGGAAAAAAAGATAGTAAAGTAGCAAATTGTCTTTGATGGTGCAAAGCATAGGATGTGTTGTGCATTTTGTAAGTTTGAACATAAACATAGTGTGGTGAACAATAATTGAAAACATTAATATCATTTCAATCATTTTTTTTCTATTATTTAATAACAATACACCATAAAATCTCCTTTGATATAGAACTTCTTGATCTTTGAAAACAATCATCACACTTTAGTTAAAGTGACTCACATAAGATAAAACAAGACACTAATCTCTAAAAAAGTATGCAAAAAAGTATATGAAACATGAAGTGAAGTTATATGCTTGAAAGTGTATAGTGCAATATTTTTTAGGACATGAAAAAAGTAGCTAGAGTCAAAGGGCACACTATTTACTTTTTGCATTATCCCACTATTCATACTCCAATAAGAAAAAAAACAAGGACATAAATGGAAAATCTAAAAGGAATCAACAAGGTCTTGTAAGTGTCATCTCTATATTCATGAGATTGCCTTGATCTTAAAAATTCTACAATCACATAAATGCATTACTTTGCAAGTGAAAAATAATATTAAGAATTACTTTCATCTTAAGGTAAGTTAGGGGATCTCATATACCAATTTGGTGTCTCCCTTGGCAGTGACTTTAAAATTAGATTATTATTATTATTATAAAAAGTATCATAGGCTCTAATAAACAATGTGTATATATTGCAACTCATAACCAAGGCTTAGCAATACCTTAATCAATTATTAACCCATAAATAAAGGGAAACTAAAATTAAATCCTAACAAAGCTTAGAGCTATGTCCCTGTTATATTTTATATGCCTATACCAACAACTAATATCTCAAAGGTCAATAACCTAATAGTTATATATTAATGATGCATATATAAAATATGGATATATCATATTTAAGAGCACTGGTCTTAAAGCTCAATAGCCTAATAGTTATGTATTAATGATTTACATATAAAATATGGATATATCATATTCAAGAGCACTTGAGTTTGTTTCCATGCATTTTCAAATTGGCATAGCAAGGGTAGAGTTGTTCGTTTCCATATGTCTCGGGGGAACACATTTTCATTTTACACAATGTATACTGCAAGCTCTTAAACATCGGCCATGCATAGATGCTTCTTTGCATATTCCTTTGTAAGTGCTTTGCAATCTACATTGATCAATCCATACAAGAACAAGTGATACCAAATATAAGAATTGAATTCATATGAAAAATGTTAAATCAACTATAATAAACAAAAGTTGTTGAAGATGAGCCTTGATTTCACAAGGAAACTTTAACCAACAACAAATAATGGCTATAATGAGCCTTGAATTCACAGTAAGATGTTAACAAAAAGTACACCATTGACAATAATTGTAGTAGCAACAACACAGAAAAGGGGAATCCAATGTGATTAGTTCAAGATAAATAAAGTTCAATTTGTAAATTCTATCCATGAATATAACTCCTTATATGAATGAATTATTTCCATTTGATAATTTAAACATAAACACTAGTAGATATATACTCAATCCAACCATTGTTGAAGCCCCAATTTAAAAAAAATCCACATATATGTGTTCAATCAATCAATCAACATTGAGGTAATCTAGAAGGGAATATTAGGGCAAGGGCACAAAGTTGGTTCACAAAATTGTTGCAACAGGAATGCATGCTCATTGTGAATTTCAAGAATGCACACATGCTCTAGGAATGCACACAGATTTCTATTTGAATAGCTTTATCCCTTGCCTAACCTCCATGCAGTCACCATGCCCATCTGCATGTTGGCTTTGACATCAAATTTACTCTATAAGAGAAAAAAGTGCACACATGTTATGAACACATGCACGTTTTCAAAATTGCACACACATTATTAATGCATGTGTGTTCCTTTGTCCAAAAACATTTAAAAAACACTAACCATTTTCTATTCATTTTCTCCTACTCATGGTGTTTTTCTCTCCATCCTTTCTCCAACCTGTGTGCACATTTTCTTACCAATTCGACCCGTAATTGACGAGGACAAGCATGAGAGATTTTGGCACCATTGACACTTGACCTTTTGGATAGAGGAGTTCTTGTTTGGAGGTAGGTTTTATTGAAAATTTCGTTTTTATATTTGCTAAATTATACAATTTTAAATAGTTTGTAAATTTAGTTTGTTATTGTTAAATAATTGTAGTCTTTATCCCGTTAGAATGGAGAAAAAATTCTTTTTGAATTCAACCACCCCCACAAGACCTATACACGAAAATTAATCAATTTTAAGATAAAATTAGAAACCTAATTGGTGAGCTTAGGAGTACTAGAAAACCATCTCATCTTTCCTAGGCCACTTCACTCTACAACATTGTTTCTTCTATTGGCCATGCACATGGCCAATTATCTCATATATATGAATATAAGGCTAGGATGACATAATACTATTCAACCAACATGAATAAGGAAGAGATGAAACAACTAGTATGCCTTAAATTAGTACATGTGCCCATCAAAAGGCTACCTGCATCTCTCACAACTCTTGCAAACCTCCAATTCCTCTATCTTGAATCAACTGCCATCGCATAATTTCCATCTGACATCGATAGGTTGAGATTCCTAAGGTATTTGAGCATGCGTGACTATGATGATTTGCAATGTTTTCATTGTAGCATCTCAGGACTTACCTCTTCGCAACGCTTGAACTTGAGTTCTTGCAGTAAGGTGTGGGAAAAACACGATAAAAAGAGGAGATGGAAAAAAATGGCTTCGATTACCAATTTGAGTACTTTAACACAACTAAAAGTGTTACGTGTACAAAACAATGGAGAAACAATTAGTGAAGGCACATTCGAGAGCATGCTTCAAATGGAGACACTCAAGTTGAAGCTTACATTGATGACATATTTACCTGATGACATATTCAACATGTCAAAGTTGAGAAGGTTCACTTTACAATGCTCGCACGTTCTTAAAATAGAAAGTAAGTTCTCGTAATTTCATAATTTGATTCATCTTAAATTGTGGAGTTGCTCTACGTTGGAGGACCTTCTTAATTTGCATAAGCTTAGTAGTTTGAAGCACCTGGTTATTTAAAAGTGCTAAAAGTTAAAGAAATTTCCCAGGGAATTCACCAAGTTGGGGAATTTCCTTCTTTGGAAATGTTTTCACTAGTTTATTTAGATAAATTAGAGGAGTTATCATTAATAAAAGAGGGGGAAACGCCTATGCTAAAAATATTCACTGTGATGAAATGTGAAGCATTACAAGTATTGCCAGAGAGTTATTTGAATCTCAAAAAACTCCAAAAAATAAGAGTGTATGGTTGTTCAATGGTATCAGAGAATCTACAAAAAATCAAGATAGTAGACACACAGGTGGAAGTGGTAACATCATCTACTAGAGATGCAAAATAAATTATAGATAAGTTTAGCCAAGTGAGAAATCTCAAAGAAGGTTGGAGTTATGGTGAATTGTGGTGCAATGAGCTTTGGCTTTTCCTAGAAGAGGTTTATAGATCTCTATGATTAATACTTTCATAATCAAGATTTGTAATTTGTGTTCATGATCAAAATTTGTTTATCATGAAAAAAATAAACTAGCAAATTATCTTTGATGGTTCAAAGGAGTTCAGTGAAATGTTTAATGTTAGAATGTGTTGTGCATTTTATAAGTTTGAACATAAACACAATATGGTAAGGAATAATTGAAAACATCAAAATCATTTCAATCACTTTTGTTTCTATTATTTAGTAACATTACATCATAAAAGAACTCACTTAATCTTTGCACACAATCATCACACTTTAGTAGTTCACATAGTGTAAACAAAATAAGACACTAATCTATAGAAAATAAGTGAAACATTAGGTGAAGTTATATGCTTGAAAGTGCATGTGCAATATTTTGCGGACTTCAAAAAATCACTCAAGTCAAAGGGCACACAATTTACTTTTTGCCTTAACCCACAATTCCTACTACAAAAACACAACATTTACATTTTGTATTAACCTGCAATTCATGCTTCAAGAAGAAGAAAACAAGGATAAAACTGACAAATCTGAAAGGAATGAACAATGTCCTTGTAAGTGACATCTATATATTGACCATCTTAAGCTAATCTTAAAAATTGTACACAATACCCAAGTGAAAAATAATATTAAGAATTGCTTTCATCTTAAGGTAAGTTACAACTTATATGAATGTATGAAAAGCATCTTGTGCTCTAATGTACAACATATATATACATATATATAACAGAGGCTTAGCAATAATTTAATAAACCACTAACCCATAAATGAAGGGAAACTAAATTGAATCATAACAAAGATTAGAGTTGAGTCGTATTTATATTTTATATGCCTATTGATTCGGATTTAGGAGCAGAATGAACTGATTAACAGACTGAATAAAATAAACACAGAGATGTGAAGAACAACACAGATATCCAGTGAACAATATCTTCTATTGAATAAATGAAATAGGCTGAAACTGTAAAACTGTAGAACTCAAACACTGCTCGAATGGTGGTAGTTATCTCTGAGAAGAGATGTGGCTGCTACATGCATCTGTCTCAGCAGAATGATTCCAATGAGGCTCCAAAGGCCTTTTTGATAGTACTCATGAATGCCAAAACCCTAGACATCCAAAAACCTAACCCTAGGAGGTGAAACGCCAAAATTCATGTGGGCCTCTATGGGTAAGTTGGTACCTCAACTTCTCGGGGTCGTAACTTTTGCATATGACCTCCTTTTTAGGCGCGTGATAGTTCGTTGGAAAGGTATTTCAGAGAACTACACATTACGCCATCAAACTCTGACTACATCTACAGTTTGACTATGGCAAGCCAAACAAACAATGTTAAGGGCCCCAAAACAACCCTGGATGTACAACAAGATGTGCTGACATGAAAACATACAAAATAAGCCAGTTGGATTAGGTGAGAGGCCACCAGTATCCACCTAGAAGATGTGTAGGGATTTAGACATCCCCAGAAGTGTAGAACCCACAATTAAAAAGAAGTATAGAAGAACGTGATGAACTAAAAATGAACAAGAGGAGCCAGTTGGAATAGGTGGGTGGCCACTAATATCCACCTGGATCAATCCTCCCCCCTTAGGAAGAAATGTTCTCCATTGTGTTGAGTTCCCCCATCAGGTGAGGAAACTTCTGCTGGATTTGGCCTCGGTTGAGCCACTTTCCTTGGTGTAGGAGCTTCCCTGCCTTGACAACTCTATAAATCTAGATCCTCTGTTAGAGAGTGACAACCCACACTCGTTCGAAGAAGAGCTTGGTAGTATCTGTCGCTGTGATATTCTTCTTGCAGGCTGTGAGGATGGCCATCTTTGAAAACTAATCAAGGACCACAAATACACAGTCATTTCCTTGCTTGGTGGACATAAGGCTAGACATGTAATCCATTGAGATGGATTCCCAAGGCTTATCGAGAGTAGGAAGAGAGGTGTATAAGCCTTGATTCTTGATGGTTGGCTTGGAAATGGCACGGACAATGCAAGATCTAATATACTTGGTGACGTCATGTCGAATTTTTGGCTAATAAAAATGTTTCTGAAGAACGACCATGGTTTTCTCCACGCCAAAATGTCCTGCCATCTGATTGTAGTGGGCTTCCCAAATCATATTTGCACGTTGGATTGTAGGAACACAGAGATGGCCTAGATGGTATAATAGTTTGTCCTGAATGTGAAAATTGGTGACAGTCGCGCATGTACCCAAGAGCTGATAGGTGGTGGTGAAGTCCAGATCTTGTTGATAAAGTTGGGGCCACTCATATGTCTCATGTCCACAGGAATGGAGCACAGTGGTGAGTGCAACCATGGGAGGTCAACTAAGGGAGTCAACGACATGATTTGAGATCCATGTATTATACTTGATGTTGATATGGAACTACTGCAGGTAGGTGGACCACTTCTGATGGTGATCATTCTGCAATTTCCTGCGTGTCTGTATGAATTGCAGAGGCTTGTGATCAGTGTGGATGATTGTCTCTTTTCCTAGAATGTAATGTTTCCATTGACAACAAGATTGTACAATGGAATACATTTCCTTGTCATAGGTGGGATATTTTTGAACAGTATCTGAGAGTGTCTCACTATGGTATGCCACCGAATGACCATGTTGAGTGAGAACTATGTGTACAACATAGTCAGATGCATCAATCTTAATCTCGAACGGTTGCTGCAAATCAAGAAAGGAGAGTACTGGAGCTAAGCATAAGCGATGCTTCAGGTCATTGAATGCTCGTTGTTGTTCTTTCCCCCACACAAACTTTCCCTGCCACCTCCCTTGGTCACCTAGCTGAGGGCCCATGCAATATGGGATAATCCCAACACGAACTGTCGGTAGAAGTTGGCTAGTCCCAAGAAGCTCTGAAGCTCGATTAGTGTGGTTGGGGCTAGCCAGTCACAAATGAATTGGATATTAGCTAAATCAACATGTACCCCATGCTCATCAACAATGTAGCCCAAGTATTGGACCTTGTTCATGCCAAAAGAGCATTTTTCCAAGTTTATAGCTTGTGTTTCCACAAAGTGCTCAAAACTTGTTGAATATGTTGCATGTGCTCCTCCCAAGTTCTATTGAAGATGAGGATGTCATCCAAATATACCACCAAAAAATATTTGGTGAAGGGTCTCAATACATCATCCATCAACCTCATGAAAGTGGTTGGTGCATTTGTTAAGCCAAAGGGCATGACCAACCATTCGAAGAGACATTATTTATATTTGAAGGTTTTCTTCCATACATCGGTTGGTTCGATGGGAATTTGGTGGTAGCCAGACTTGAGGTCAATCTTATTGAAGAACTTTTCCCCCTTGAGTTGGTCAAGAAGGTCATCAATCATGTGAATTGGGTACCGATTCCTGACTGTGATTTTGTTTAAGGATCTGTAATCAATGTAGAGTTGCCAAGTCACGTCCTTCTTCTGCACTAGTACAATTGAGCTTCTGCAAGGGGAGGAGTTGGGTCTTATGTGCCCCTTTTGAAGAAGCTCTTGGATCTGACGCATGATTTCATCATTTTCCATCAGCGAGCAATGATAGACTGGTCCATTAGGTAGAGGTGCACCGAGGGTCAGATCAATTTGATGCTTGACTTGGCAGTGCGTTGGTACCTCGGTGGGTGAGGAGAATATGTCTATGTATTCTTCCATGATCCCATCCACTTCCTTTTGCTGCAAAGAGAGGCTTTGTGTAGAGGCCACAGATGTGGCGACGAACTTCTACTTACTATGAGCACAGATCACAAAGAATATGAACTTCTCGGTCTGTGAAATGAACTTACTACATTGCTTAGCAGAGATTAAATAAATAGCGGTAGGCAGCGCTACCTATGGTATCCTGTACAATTGTCTACCCAAAGTAATAATAACACTGCGGGGTCTAGACTCATACACAACATGATGCTTCCACAAATATGGTTGTCCTAAAAGAACATCACAAACTTCAAAGGGAACAATATCACACAATACCTCATCTTTGAAAGGCTTGATGTGGTAGGGTAGACGACATTGTTGGCTGACATGAAGATCTCTCCCTTGGTGAAGCTAATCGATGGTGTAGGGCTGCGGGTACAGTGTTGTTGGCAGGTCCAGCCACTTGATGACCTATGCTGAAATCAATTTTTTCTGACTGCCGCTATCGACGATGAAATGAAGCGAAGCCCCCTTTACCCACATTTGTGAGTGAAAGAGGCATTCCCCTTCCTCTGGTTCTTCTGGTTCACTTGGCTGAACTTTGGTGGTAGCGATAGTGGCACTGGGTTCAACATCGATAATATGCTTCCCTCCTTTGGGATTTGATTAAGAATCAGAATCGGCCTCTGACTCAGAAGCCTTCAAATCATCCATGAGTGACTTCTTGGAGTGAAATTCTTCAGTGTTGTGCTAAAGGATTTTATGGTACTCACACCATTTTCCCGTGTCCTTCTTTGTCTTCTCATTTCCCTTCTTGTGTTGCAGCTTGGATTGGTTTTCCTGAAAGTGGAAATCTTTGCTCCATCCCTTGTTATGTAGGTTGGGGTCACCTTTTCCCTACTTCGACTGTGAAGAGTTTGCATATCCAAACTCTCGCCTCTTCTGCTTAAATTTCTGCTCGATCTTGACAACATATCTATAAGCCATACCCAATGAGGTGATGTCCAGAAAATCAATTTTTGTTTGAATGTATCTATGCAAACAACCGCAGTATTTTAGAACCAGATGTCACTCAAAGTCTTTGATACCCAATTTCGTGTGTAGGGTATGGAAAATATTGGTGAAATCTAGTACTATCTGGTCCCTTTCTTGACACAGGCTGGTCCATCTGGTGTACTAGTCCTCGTAGCTTCCAACAGGGTAGTATTGTTCTTTAATGGCATCCCAGAAGGAATCCCATGCAAGGGAAACCACAAATATTGCATATTCATCTATGGCCCTTTTCTCAGAGTAAGTGTCCCACCAGTCCTTAACATGGGGGACGACCTTGAGGAGTGAAAAAGTAATCTTTTCCCGATCGAAAAAATTGTAGACTGAAAAATACCCTTTGAGCAGATTCAACCATTTATCTACAACATCTACATCTATCAGTCCTTCAAATAATGGAATATTAAAATTTACATGTACCTTGAATGGGGTTGCATGGCCGCTTGATGAATATGATTCTCCTATGGGTAGCTGCCAAAGGATCTGCACAAATTTATCCATCATTTTGTTCCTTTGTCGTGCAAGGGCTTCCTCGAGCAAAATTTTAAAAGGATCTCCTGCTCCATCATCTTTCTTTTCATATCCCATGGGTTGTTTTTGGGCTCTGTGCGACTGATCTTTCAATGAATCCATTGGGTCGAGTCCCAACTTCTTGTACCCAGATCTTGTCGGGGACATGCACGAAGAAAAATAAATGAAGAGAAGACCACTCTGATACCACTGATATGGATTTAGGATCAGAATGAAATGATTAATAGACTGAATAAAATAAAGACAGAGATATGAAGAACAACACAAATATCCAATGAACAATATCTTCTATTGAATAAATGAAATAGGTTGAAACTGTAAAACTGCAGAACTGAAACACTTGCTCGAATGATGGTAGCTATCTCTGAGAAAAGATGTGGCTTCTACGTTGTCACACACCCACTACAACAAACTAAATTTTTTCGTCTTTTCTTCGAGGGACAGAATCCCTGAATTTCTATGGGGCCTAGTGCAGACCATCCCTTCCCTTATCCTCCTCCATGTGATTGTTGGCTATGAACACAGGCCTTACCAAAAAGGTGCTTCTGGCTTTCGCGTTTCAGGATTTCTGTGTGCGAGCTCTCCTCAAATCCCTGTCCCTTGAAATGTCGAAACCCAAAATGGGGTTAATGAGCTCCTTGGCTCCCCTTTTTCCTACTCCATGCGACCACCTCCGTGAACACGCGCTAACACCAAATGGCGCTACCAGAACTCGGCTTTCGAGATTCCTGTTGCAAGGAACCCTTGTTCCTTCAATCCCTAAAACCCGAAAGCCTGGTATCATCCAAATCTACAGTCCAGATCGTCGACTTGATCAACGGCCCGAATTAAATCTCAGCATTCTACCTTTCGGGATTCTGGCGGGGTATTCACTCCTATTTCCTTGCTGGTTTTAGATCTTCGCCACGCGTCCTCTACAAATGGATGGTCCAGATCCTTTCGGGACTCCTTGTTTCACGAATCTGGGAGAGTATTCACTCTCGTTCTCCCGGTGGCCAATCTCTGATAGGTTAGATCTTTGACACCTGTCATCCCAAATCCCACGATCCAGAATGACTCTTACGATTTTGGCAATTGTGAGTCCTCGCTCTTTGCCACTCTTCTATGCCTAAGTCTCGAAACCTCGACTGCTTCCGCATCTTGGCCACGTGTCCTCCAAAATGGATGGTTAGGATTCAACCGGCTCCCAACTCATCGGGGATTTGAGACCTAAGGCATAACCTTGTTCCCCCAACTCGTGATCCCCGATATCGTGAAATGAGCCAACGGTTCAGATCTATCTTAGATCTACGACCCTGGTTCCATCGCTACTTGCAAGGACTGAGGGGGGCTGAGGGGTTAAAGCCTACGCTTCTCCTCCAGATCCATGGGTCCTGACGGGCCTGGGATACTCCCAAAATGGATCTCATCCGTTCATCGAGAAAATGAGAGGGTCCTCCCCTTTGGTTAGTTGGACTCGCTATTCTCTTTTGAACTTCGGTGACGAGATTTAAATTCTCGGAAGTTCAATTTCTGTGACTCCGAATTCTCGAGAGCTAACTCCTTTTGGTACAGGGTTTCCAGACCCAGATCACATGATCCTTCAGAGGGTTCTTGGGTAATTATCCCTAGGCTTGGTGACCTAACTGAAATGCCTTCCTAATTCTCCGAGCTATGAACTCTGTGATAGGGGTAAAGTAAACTCGTGGGTTTACTATAACGATAGTCTTTTCAAGGAACTCACTCCGACTCTGGAATGTGAGGAAACTCCACGGGAAAAGGTGCCTTCGGGAAATTAAACCAGGACATAGCACAAGTCAAGTAGATGGGACAATTCTCAAGGGAATGGACTCGTATTCTAAACTTATTCATTCTATACATAAATCGATTATGGTCATATAAGTATAATCACGCATCCATTATTTCCAATCAAAACACAAGGAAAACACTTCTATACAGAAACCATTTATGAGCGTATAAACACAAGCATGCATTCGTGATATTCAATTCAAAATACAAGACATAACACTTATTAGAAACACCAGACGTGATGTGACTGCTGAGAGGGGTGCTCGTTTCCACCCAACCATAGGCTTAGTGACTCCAAACAGATTTACCACTAGCCACCCCCGAGCTAGACCACAATGCTCTGAGATTAAATCTCTTACTTCTAGCTCAACATAAGTCAAGGACGAAGGTTACTCTCCTTCTTCTATGTTCAGAACTCCCTGTGTTTCCATAATTTCTCCTCCACGATCCCTGTCGCATGTGTTCTCTCTCTGCCCCCTACCACGCTTCATTTCTTGCCTTTTTCTACAAGATTGCGTGGGGCGGGAATTTCCCCGTCCCTGGTCAGGTTTGAGAGCTTCTACGGATGGGTGGTTCACCCTCCCATCCCCTCATTAACTCTTGAGGAACCTCCCCACCTACCTTCCTAACAGGAAATTCTTTCCAGGGTCAGAGAGTTGCTTTGGTCTTTGAGTGAGTAAATGCCAGTATGGTACTGGTTCAGTGGAAGTTAACGCAACCATTCCAGGTCACTTCCACCACCTTTCATTAGCCATTGTGGTCTCTTTTAGCACATCCCCCTTCTCAACAATCATGCAATACATATTCATAACATAATTTATATTCATCGACCTTTTATACAAAGGTCCATCAAACCAAACATTCACATCTTTGAGTTTTCCATAGTTCTTGGCCAATATAGTTATTTTTATAGACTGGGGAAAACATGGTGTTACAATTCCCTCCCGCTTAAAGGAACACTGTCCTCGATGTTCTATCTATCAATATGATGTGTATGTATAGAAGTAAACAAAATCAGATATGCATGTTTCATGGCATCTTCCATTTCCCATGCAGCCTCATCTGGGCCAAAATGTTTCCACTGCACCTTAACCTGTGCAATGGTTCGGTTCCTGAGTGGGGTTTCCTTTCTGTCCAGTATGCATTGAGGTTCTGGCAAGAATTCTCCCTCCGGTTCCACCTGGATCACAGACCAGTCAATTATATGATTAGAATCGTGTACATATTTCTTCAATAATGAAACATGGAAAACATTATGTGCTTTTACTGTGGGAGAAAGTGCTAGCCTATAGGCTGCAGGTCCCACTCT
>SNQJ01S0047233.1:52565-76547 GCA_010110895.2 Picea sitchensis | reverse complement strand
GTGGGGTAAAAGGAGGTTGCCCCCTTGAAGAGGCTTATTATCTGAAATTATCTCTTTTTCAAGGCGTTGAGTACTTTTCCTGAGGTTTTTCTATGCTATGTTGATGTTTGGTTCTTAACATGTAGGCCATTATCTTCCTGAGGATCTCCTTGACAGACTTCTGTAATGTACTAGGTTCGCCTGACATTCTCACTTTTAAACAGATAGGTCGGGGTAGGCGAATGGATAGGTGCGGTAAAAAAATGGATGGTGAGGTCTAGCTTCATATAACACAACTCAATACACAATCAATTCTCTTCTTGACTCAGATAATCACAGGTTACAAAAAATGGTCCTGGTGCAGCGTCTGACGGGTTAAATAAGCAAGAATCATAACATATTCCTCCAAAGGGCAGGCATGCTTCCATCAATGCAAATCTGTTTGTTATGGAGTGGTCTTAACATCCAAAATGTGGTCCATCAACCCATAAATGTGTTTCCTAGCTATTCTAGAGAACTGTTTTAACAGGTGGGGTGACTCCAATGGTCATATAGCTTTGCCAAGACGAAGTGGCACTCTGCGCGGTCCTACTGTTTTGGCGAGGTTCAAATCCTGCGAACCTGCCTCCTGCGAGGTTCCAGTCTGTGAAGTCTTCCATCTATTCTCTGTAGCTTCCTGTAGCTTTTATAACTTGGCTTTCTTTTTATTGATCTTCCTTGCCTTCTTCTCTGTGATCTGAATCTCTCTAATTGTTTCTGGATTCCTCTTTCCATTCTTATTATTATCTTCTCCTAGTGTAGTGACTTCACACTGTTGATGTACTCTCAAAGGGTTCGAAGGTAATAACCCTTCTCTTATTAATTCCTGGGTGGGTATTATTCTTTCTTGCATGGATAGGTCCTTCAAACCTTCTTGTGTTCTTTCAACCTCGACAACTAATTCTCTTGCCTTTTGCTGTGTCGACTTATCTTCTCGTTCTTCTATTGATCGGTCTATTTTTCTAGCTATGAAATCCCTTAGTTCTTGCTTTTTATTTTCTATAGCTTCTTCCTCTGCTTTCCTTCTGATCTGATTTTCTCAATCCAAGTATTTCCTAGCAAAAGTGGGAAAGGGGAAATGTTCTCAACAAACTTAATGACTTCAAATTAGTAACTCTTCCACAAAGGGTTATCATCTTTCCCTTAAACAAGCCTATCCTTACCAGTGAAGGTACCATAGTAGGCTTTCCCAAAATTTCCCAAGTGCCTTCTGTCATAATATTCACTTGTGTTTCTTCATCCAAGACACAGTCTATGTCAAAGTCTCCTATTCTTGTACTTATGCACTGTTTTAATTTCAGGATCTCTGGTAAACTGACATCTTTATGATCATTCATTATTTCTTTCAACTGTGATAGCATAGTATGAGATTTCTCTGATTCTTTCTCTTTAGGATTCTCTAACATGCTCTTAGTCTCTTGACTTCCTTCATAGTTTTCTTGTCTCATGTTCATTCGTTCGACTTTAGCAATCATTCTTGGACAATCCTCAAATTCATGACCAACAATTTTACAACAAAGACAAATAGGACCTGTACTAGGGCATTCCTTAGCAATATGTCTTGGTATTCTATAGTTATAACATAGTGTCAATCCTCATTTTCTTTTATATGTTCCCCAACCTCTTCTGTACTATGCACTAGGATTATAGTGTTGGACCTACAATCTGCAAAAATTATTTCTAGGTTCATGCATCCACTTATTAGTCCAAAAATTCTTTCTATGCATATGAATAACATATCTCTCTTCATTTCTATTAGCTTTACTTAGATCAAATCTTTCTTCCAACTAGGCCATAGCTTTCAAACTAGGACATAATCTATTAAACATACTTAAATTAATGCTTTCGAAACAAAAAAAATCACTTATCTTACTCTTATCAAAGCACAAATCTTTACCTCTTTTAAGATCTTACCTCTTTTCTTCATATCGGATTTCTTTGTTAGTACAGAGCTATGAAAGTCAAGTAGAATACTGTGCACTACATCATCATATCTGCACACATAGCTTCTCTTTTCCTTACTTCAGTTCCCAACAATCACAGTTTCAGGTCCTGACAACAGAGCCATTTGTTGGAACAAGGGAAAACCCAAGGTTTGACGCTTCAACAATGCACCAACAAAACCCTAACTACCGACCCTTTCAGCAACACCTGAAAAGCAGGAGAAGTCTCACCTGAGGTAGAAGAAGGGGGGGTTACATGACTCAGGTGTCTGCAACCAAGCTGGGACACAGATATGTGGTAGCAATACTTCACGGAGTAATCTATTAACACTTACAAGGTGATATGCATTAGTTCATTAGCTTCATTAACATCACAAAACAAACCCTAAGATAGATCGACGTAGTAACAAAAAATATTAAGAATATCTTCCACTTAGCACATAACATTAAGTTATATCTACATCCATGCACTAGTAAAGCACTAAGAAACAACAAATCTATCTATCATATATAACATTCAAGGCACTGAGCAGATTCATAGCATAACCAACAAAGAACAAAGCACACCAAAGACACAAGATATACATGGTTCACCCAAGTGTGGGGCTACATCCACCAACTGCTTCGTCTTATTTATTATTCTTCAATCTCTTACATTCACCTACTCCTGTGCACTAATCCATAGAGCCACACTTCGCACCAGACAGGAGATCTACGCGCTGCGCACCAGATCTTGCTTCTCAAAAATAGGTCAAGGCACATAGACAACTCCTCTATTGAGCACAAATCCTTGCATACATATTTTTTTGCACAAAGCAACTCAAAACTACTTGTACTTAGCCTCAAATCTATTGACTCTTACATCGCTTCTCTCTACAATACATTCTTACACTTATTTATACTTTTACAATAAGGCCTAATCATGGGTAAACCCCATGGGCCGACATCCCATAACCCATTACAAAATCCCTAATGAACCCCTTGTTGGGTCCACATAGCCTACAAAATAAGTTAGATCTATGATCTAAGCTCCGCCTGGGCGCTCCATCTTCGATTAGCCCGTTGAAGTCCAAAAAGTGGTCAATCCTGACCAGGGTTTCCTCAAAATGTGGTCGAGAGCCAACATGATCTTTCTCATGTAGATCGTCATCATATTAGGTATCAATCTCGCCAATATATTATCCTTGGTGATACCATTTACCGTCATGGTATTGATTCCATATTTCGACGATGTCTAACCTATGGTGAAGTCGAGAAAGATTTAAATGATTGCCATTCTAGAGCATGTGATGGTCATATGTCTAGGTATGCATGTTATCCCTTGACCAAGTTTTGAGGGTCCTTGGTCATGTTTGACCTATTTTTGGGACTTCGAGAGACTATCGAAGGCGGAGTGCAAGACAAAGCGGATATCGCGGTATCTCGGCCCCTTTTTAGGGATTTTTGTGTTTTGGGATTATGTAATGGGTATGGGAATGTCAACCCATGGGTTTACCCATGCTTAGGCCTATTTTTTTAGGTATAAATAGATGCTAAGGTGATGTAGTGAGTATGAATGGCTAAGTGCCCTTTGGCTAGATGCAAGTGATGGTTGTAGTCCAATCTATGTGATTGACAATGCTAAGTGCTAAGTGGAGATTACTTTTGTGCATACTATGTGAGACTTGCAGAGCTAAGTGAAAGTCATTGTAAGAGACTGTGGAAGGTTGTGTGCTTAGATATACTCAGGGAAGGAGGATCTAGCGAGGTGCACAGATCTCATGTCCTCTGTGGAGTAGGGTTTTTGAGGCTCTGTGCATGTAACTGATTTAAGAATCTAATAAAGAAGACAAAGAGTTGGTGGGATAGCCCCAGGGTGGGGGTGAACCTCGTACATGTTGTGTTTCTCTACTTTGTGTGATGTTTTGATGTTTTTATATGTTAATGTTATTAGTGCTTCAATATAGATGAATGGTAGATAGATATGTTAATGCTATGTTCTTAATAGTATGGATCTAACCTATGTGGATATGCTTAGTGCTTAAATACCTTAGATCTGAATGAATACTGTGATACTCTGTAATTAGGGTTTAACTGTGCTATAACTAAGACTGGATATTGATGAATGTTAACTTTTGAGTCCTCTATTAAGTGTTATAATCATAGATCTGTGTCCCAGCTAAGGTTGTAGACATCTAAGTCCTACAACCACCCCTGCCTCTACCTTGGGTGAGACTTCATCTACTTCGTAGGCGTTGCCGAAAGGGCCGATAATTAAGGTTTTTTTGGTGCGTTTTTGTAGCGTTGAACCCTGGGTCTACCCCTGTGTGCCAACAAATGGTTTTG
Organism: Picea sitchensis; assembly: GCA_010110895.2. NCBI lineage: Eukaryota > Viridiplantae > Streptophyta > Pinopsida > Pinales > Pinaceae > Picea > Picea sitchensis. Next base: position 72,261 of record SNQJ01S0047233.1, on the reverse strand, counting down.
TTGTCGAGACCTGAAATTATGATTGTTGGGAACTAAGGAAAAAGGAGCTTTGTGCGAAGATATGAATTGAAAAAAGATAAAATCTTTGTGCATAGAACTGTTGCCCTAATACGCAACAATACTTGATCTGTGGAGCTTTGTGCTAAGAGAAAGGGTCAAATCTGAAGAAAAGAGGTAAGTTTTGGGAGCCTTGTGCCCTGATAAAGGTGAAAGTGAGACTAAAGAGGTAAGACTTGTAAGCTTTGTGCTCTGTAGAAGTAAGATAAGTGGAAAAGTTTTGTTTCTAGAGTATGAACCTAGGTATGTTTGATAAGATTTGTCCTAGCTTGAAAACTAGGGCACTGATAGATGAAAGAAGATTTGATATGAGTAGATCTAATAAGAATAGTGAAAGATATGTTATACCTATGCATAGAGAGAATGTTTGGACTAACAAATGGATGCAGGATCCTAGAAAAAAAAAATTACAGGTTAACTTACCATGATTCTAGTGTGTAGTACAAGAAAGGATGGGGATCATTTAAGATAAAGAGAGGATTAACTCTTTGTTACAGTTGTAGAATACCGAGACATATTGCTAAGGAATTCCCTGGTAAAAGACCTGGTTGGCTTTGTTGTAAAGCTACAGATCATGAATTTTTAGATTTCCCTAGAATGATTGCTAAGATTGAAAAAATGAATATGAGACAAGAAGACAATGAAGAAGGTCAAACAACTAAGACCATGGTAGAACCTCAGAAAGAATCAGAGAAAGTATTGCTACAAATTAAAGAAACCTTGAATGACCATCGACATGTCATCTTATCAGAGATATTCAAAGGAAAAGAGTGCATAGAAGAAAGAATAGGAGACTTTGACATTGACTATGTTATGGATGAAGAAAAACAGGTAAATATTATGACAGAAAGAACTTGGGAAACTCTAGGAAAGCCTGCTATGATTCCTTCATTGGGAGGAATAGGGTTATTCAGAGGAAAGATGATAAACCTATGTCGAAATCTCACCCATATATCTACGAATGCCAATATAAATTCGACAGAGGAAGAATGTTGGCACAGGGGCAAACCTAGTGTTCAACGCTACAAGAGCGCACCAACAAAACCCTAACTACCAACCCTTTTGGAAACACCTGTGAAGCATATGAATTCTCACCCAAGGTAGAGGCAGGGGTGGTTGCAAGACTTAAGTGTCTACAACCTTAGCTGGGACAAATATCTATGATTATATTTCTTACAGAGCACCTAGCATTGATCATTCGTCAATATTCAACCCTTGTTATACTTCGCAGATAGCACAAAGCATCGCAACAATCACTTAGATCTAAATTATTTTAGCACTTAGCAATAGTAAAACAAATCAGATCCAGTAGATCAACACTAAGCATCTTCACACATGTCAGATCTACATTCATATACATCTATGAAGCATAAAGCATAAATAGATCTACCTAAATATATCAAAGCACTTAGCAAATAATCACATCAATGCATAAGGACAAGGCAAAAAGTAGACAACACAGGATTTACATGGTTCACCCCCACCCTGGGGCTACATAAACCAAATATTCTTCTTTATTATCGTCGGCCAAGCGATTACAAGCATAGAGCCACCAAACACTACCGTGCACAGGAAAGAAGATCTGCGTAGCTCGCTATATCCTTCTTCCTTGTGTTATAGCACAAAGCCTTCTACAACTTCTTACAATAACTTGCACTCAGCTTCAACAAGTCTCATATAGGCACTAAGATCTTACAGATCTTACTTGCACTTATCATACATCACATAGACATATTATTTGACTCCTTGTCTTACATTGCCTATCCTTCTATTTATACATACAAAAGTGGGCATAAGCATGGGTAAACACACGGGCCGACATCCCTTTCCCATTACATATTCCCCAAAACCCCAAAAAGGGATCCAAAAGTGGGTTGATATTATGCAATATTCGCTTTGTCTGCCGCTCCATCTTCGACAGGCTGTCGAAGTCCCAAAAAATGGTCAAATATGACCAAGTGTCCCCAAAACTTGTTCAAGGGCCAACGGGCCCCCAACACTCACCTGTGACTCGTCCCGAGTCACTTTGGTCTGAGAAATTCTATTTCAAACACCTAGAGCTTGGCTCGAGCTGCTTCAACCTATTGTAGTGCTACTGCCTCTTGCTCAGTGAACTCCTGGATGAGTGCGTCATTGATTGGTCCTTCTAGGAATTGTTCTGCTGCATTCACAACCTGTTCAAGTTCTAATCCTTGGCTTTAAACTTTGGTGAACAGTTGGCATGCCTTCTCTTGCACTAGTTGAAGTCATTGAGAGACTTCCATCACTTTATTTTGGATGATGTGGATATGTTGTTGGGTCATGCACTACTCTGGAAGCCTCTTCATTCTTTCAACTGGTGACAAGGCCTTCAACTACGCCTGTAACGTATCTGTGTGCTGCTTTGCTTCTTGGAGCTGCGACTCCAATGCCTGCAATTCTGGATTCTCCGTGAGGTTCTCATAAGTCTGAGCACTCCTAGAGATCAACTGATTGCATTCCAAATCAAGGTCTTTCATTCTGCTAACTGCACTGCGAGCATTTTCCTCTCTTAGGTCTCTAATTTCTTGAGGGGTCTTGGGCATAGTACGAAGTTCCATGTCTGCGATGCGTTGTTGAAGCTGCTAGATCACTTCTTCGATATGTGCCACCTGTTGTGGAATTGGTTCTTCAGCGCTCACTTCTATGGCGGTCACAGAGAAAAGTTCTCTATTGAACAGTTCCTTTACTTCTAGTTGCTCTGTGATCAACTGGTCCTTGCTCTTCTATAGCTCTGATTTCTCTTTGTCCCACTGTACTTGAAGATAAAAATTTTCTTGTTCGGCAGCACTGCGCTGCTCGACAAGTACTCCCTGTACCTATGTCAAAGCCTGGGTGGCTTGCATTGTCTCTTCTTGAGATCATCGAAGGTGAGCTTCGACCATATCAACAATCCGGTCGAGTTGAGTTGGGTCATCTCCCGATTCTACTATTCGTACTGTCAGAGGTGCAGTGGAGACTACGTGGACATATTGGAGTGCCCATTGCACTCCTTGTAGTGCAATCTTGATACGATTATATGTCTGCTCCTTCTTCACCTCCTACTTCTCTAATACCTCCTATGAAGCATCGTTCAAAGCTGCAATGATGAAATTAAAATCATCCAATATGAGGATAGTCCGCATCTTGGTTACAGGGGTTCTAGGTTTCTTCTGAGAGGAAGATCTCAGAGGTGAAACCTTCCTTTTATTCAATGAGTCCTCTTCATCCCTAGGTAGTGGTACTTCACGTTTATGTTGTTTAATTTTTGCACCTTCTATCTCTTCACCATCATCTCCTTTGTCTGGTGTGATAGAGGCAGTCGTTACAGATGCACTATCTATATCGTGAATCTCTTCAGGATTCTTTGTCTTACTAGGTCTGGGTGTATCCTGCATAGATTTTGTGTTGTATACATCAGACAACTCCATAGGGTTGGATGGAATAAGGAGGTCCACCGACCATACCTTAGTGATATCTTCGATGTCTTCCTCGGTCAACTTGTAATATGAATGCAACTCTTTCCTGTGCTCATCAACACGGGCTGTTATATAAATAAAGTGGTGGTCTGTGCTGAAATCCATTAAGGGCCGAAACCTATGGAGGGTATTTGGGGTCATTCGAGGCTCAAACTAGATGGCTTGCTTCAACTAGTTGTAATAAGTATGGAAGACGACGTTGTATTGCCACTGCTTGTTCATATCATTAGAGTACCACAAGGTACTGAACTTCGTGGCCAAAGGTTCGAAGGGCTCGATTTCAGGGAAGGTCGCACCATCTGGCATTTCCCATGCAATGAATGTGATTATTATGAGAATCCAGCTAAAGTGGAACTCATGCCCTTGGTCTTGTGCTTCCTTTAAATCAAGCTCTAGTTGGTTTACAAGGTACTGCACCCAATTCATTTGAGGTCCTTCTGCGCACTTCCCGGTGAGGTCAACAATGAATCTAGTTACTTGGATGGGACGGTTCTTGCAAACTATCTTGCCTACAATCAACTGACATGTGAGGCACACTGTGCCGTTCTGGATAGAGGTTACCTTGTAACATCACATGCCCTTTTCTACATCTCCATATGTCTCTTTGATTCTCTGCACTAATGCTCGGTTTGTGGTCTTTCCAGGGTAAAAATATTGTGGTCCAGGGCCCTACATCCTTATCCCTGTGATCCGGTTGATCAAGGTCGGATCCACAGTGATGCGACGATTCAACCATAAGTAACCTCCGTGGTAGCAAGATAATAGCAATTTCACGCATGCATTTACATCCTGGTGTCGGCTGAAGTGCAGGTGTTGGAGAATAATCCTAACTTACATTAGTTTATACCTAGATTAGACTCATATATCTTGGTTAATACATTCATTTACACTTTATTTCACGTAATTTGGCCACATAGAGAAGAAGGGTGCCTCATCCCTAGATTTTAGGGAAAACTGCTAATTTTAGATCAAGACTCAACTCCCAGTTCTTGATTTTCTTGATTTATTCTTGATTTATTCCAACTTCCCCATGAAAAAAATCATCTATTATTAGGGAATGCACACCTCCTCTTTGAGTGAGAGATTTATTCCTTAATTAATGATTTTTTCCATTACTATTATTAGTAACTACTATTTCGGGTCAGTGAAGTGAGTTGGAACTGCTTCTCTTGTCAGTTAAGTGAGCTTAAGTGAGCTAATGCAAATCACTTAACTCTTGTGGACATTAATGAGTGTGTGACATGTATCTTTAATGGTCTGGTCTAGGTCGAACTATGTGGTCTCCCTTAGCTTATGACACCTATTTTAGTTATTTCTAGCTTTTTTTGACTAGAATTTCTATGTTGGAAATTTTGTATATTCACCTCCTCTCTTCTTTTTGAGGATGGTTGCTCATGTATATTAATTTTTTATTAATATAATTATCTGATTTATGGAGCAAAAACTTTCTCTCATCTCTTGAATATCAACAAATTGTTTTTGTTCAATTCAACTAGAATTCTATATCTATCGGGGTTTTTGCAGGAATTCTACTGTGAGATCTTCATTACATTGAGCAGAGTGGACTGTGCAAGGTTCTGGGTCCATGGATGTGGGATAATATTCAAATTATTTCCTTTGGTCCTGGTCAAGTGCTTATGTGGGGCAAGCATGTTGTAAGATTTTCGATCTCAAAGGTTGAAGTCACTAAACTTCAAGGATGCGAGCTTGTCCTGGTCGGTGTGAACTGCATGTATCCCTTTCGGGAGGTACGTCATGTCCCAAGAATATTAAAAATCTCTGGGAAAATTGTCCCGATTGATGGTGCTGCTTCAAGAGGGTAGGTAGGCAGGTAGAATGCTCGGAATCAGTTTGGCATTAGTGATATCGTCTCTATGCTTTATTCTCGTATATGTCGTGATTGTAGAAGTTTCTGCTTCTCAAGCAGTCAATGGAGAATCTTGGACTCCTCCTCTTGATTATTCTTGCACACCTGTAGACATCCTTATTTCTGACATGAATTTCTTGGTTCTAAGATCAGTGAGTACTTCCTTCACAGATTCTTCAAGTGCGCTAAGCTCTTCGGACATACGCGCTAGGGGTTAATAATATCGGGGTCATAATGATCTTAGATACTACATTAGAATGAATGACAAGGCCGTGATGATCACTGTATACACTTTCTAGTCTGTGGGCTTCAAATTCTTGGTTTGAAAAAGTGTTCTTCGTGCATGGCGTGGTGAGATAAATAGGCAATTGATCCAGATTATTTTCGACACGAAATGAAATTAGAGATACAATAAAGAAATGCACAGAGATCTCACAGATATTCAATAATATAATAGAAATGTATCAGAGATGCAACCATAAAAATAGATATATAGTAATACATGATTTCTATTAATGAAATAAATGTACAGAGACTGTAAAAATACAGAGTGAAAGACTCGCTAGATTGGTGGCATCTTATCTCTAAGAAGAGATGTGACAGCTACTCACATTCGAAAGAAGATGATTACAATGAGGCTCTGAAGGCCATTTTACAATAAACAGGAATGACAAAAACCCTATACATCCAAAAACCTAACCCTAGGAGATGAAGTGCCAAAATTCATGTGGGCTTCGTTTGGGTAAGTTAGTACATCAACTTCTCGGGGTCGTAATTTTTGCATACGATCTCCATTTTAGGCGTATGATAGGTCCTTGGAAAGGTATCATCGAGGAGATTCATTTTGGGGGCTCAATAATGCCTTTGGACATAATTGAGAACATATATCTCAAAAAACCTTCATTTTGGCCCTCAAAATGGCCCTGAAAGTTAAAACCGTCTAACAATGGTAAATTGCCAAAATTGCCAGAAAACTGTTTTGAGCCAGTCAGAAAAGGTGGGTGGCCATCGATATGCACCTAGATTAGAAATCTTGGTAATGGTTTACTTTGTAATGGGTATGAGCCTCATTAATTCTTGTTCTGTTCATTATGGCGCGGTCCAATGGTCTGATGATGAGCCATCAATGTGTTCCGACCCATTCGGAGCAGCTATCGAACGGATATATCGGCCTCCAACGACTATATTGCTTCGCCACGGTGAAGTGCCCTATGTTGTTATTATGATATCCCGATGAAGCTCCAATTCTGCAAAGTTTATTTTTGCTAGGTACCCTCTGGAACCTGCTATAACTTTCCAATCTTAGCCTTCTTCTTACTCAGCTTTCTATTCTTCTTCCTCGTGAGCTTCATCTCAGTGGTTATTTTTTCATTCTGATTCTTGGACATAGTCACTTCGCGTTGTTGATATTCTTTCCTAGGATTAAGGTGTATCACTTCTTATTTATCTGGGGTATCCTTTGGTATGTCTTACGATATTCCTATAGCTTCGACATCTAGGCTTCTAGTGTTAGGTAGCTTCGATCTGTTCTCCCTTTCTTCAATCAACTGTGCAATCTTTTGGGTCATGAAATATTTTAACTCTTGTCTCTTCTATTCTAATACTTCTTCTTCTTCCTTCTTTCTAGCCCGATCTCTATAAATCCAATATTTTCCTAGTAACATGGTAAATGGGGTTTTGTCTTCAATGAATTTAATAATATCAAAGTATTCGTTTGTCAAAGTTCCATTAACTGTCATAGGTATCTGAGCGATCTTTCCACATAACATCATCAATTTTCCTCTGAATAGTTCTATTCCTCCTAATGAAGGGATCGTAGCAGTCTTCCCTATAGCTTCCCAAGTTATTTATGGCATAATGGTCACTTGTGTCTCGTCATCAAGGAAAGAGTCAATGTCAAAGTCTCCTATTCTTGCTTCAATGCATTCTTTTTCTTTAAAGACCTCTGATAATATAATATGTCGGTGGTCATCCAAGGTGTCTTTCATTTGTTCCAATATCTTCTCTGATTCTTGATGGGGTTCTTCCTCTTCTGGATCTTCCTTAGGGTTTTCCTGATACAGATTCATTCTTTCAAGCTTAGCAATCATTCTAGGGCAATCCAATACTTCATAGTCCATAGATTTGCAATAGAGACAACGAGGTCTTCCACCAGGGCATTCCTTAGCTAGATGGCCTGGTTTTCTGCAACTGTAACATAGGTTCACTCCTCTCTTTCTTTTAAATGATCACCAACTTCTTCTGTACTATGTACTAGGATCATGGTAGCTAGCCTGCAAACAATTATTTCTAGGATCCTGCATCCATTTGTTAGTCCAAACATTCTTTCTATGCATAGGTATAACATATCTATCATTATTCTTATCAGATCTATTCATATCAAAAACATTTTCTTCTATTAGAGCCCTAGTTTTCAATCTAGGACATAATCTATCAATCATACTTAGATCCATGTTTTTAGAAACAAAAGTTTCCACTTATCTTACTTCTACAGAGAACAAAGCTTCCAGATCTAAGAAATTTTAACTATTCTTATCTTTATTAGAGCACATAGCTTACATATCTTACCTCTTTTCTTCAGAAACTTCCACTTTTACTTTTCTTAGAGAACAAAGTGTTCATGTCTTGCTTCTTTTCTTCAGATCTGACCTTCTTTTCTTCAGATCTATCCTTCCTTTCTTGGCACAAAGCTTCACGGTCGAGTAAAAAGATGTGCACTAGGGCAACAAAACTATGCACATAGCTTCCACAGTTTTCCAATTGAATCTTCTCACAAAGATTCTTCTCCCTTATTTCTCAGAAATCACAGTTTCAGGTCCTAGCAACAGAACCATTTGTTGGCATAGGGGCAGGCGTTCAACGCTACAAGAGCGCACCAGCAAAACCCTAACTACCGTCCCTTTTAGCAACACTTGAAAAGAAGATGAAGTCTCACCCAAGGTAGAGGCAGAGGTGGTTGCAAGACTTAGGTGTATGCAACCTTATATGGGACACAGATCTATGATTATATTGCTTACAGAGCACCTAGCATCGATCATTCGTCAATATTCAACCCTTGTTATACTTTGCAGATAGAACAGAGCATCACAACAATCACTTATATCTAAAGTATTTCAGAACTTAGCAACAGTAAAACATATCAGATCTAGTAGGTCAACACTAATCATCTTCATACATGTCAAATCTACATTCACATAGATCTAATAAGCACAAAGCATAAATAGATCTACCTAAATATATCAAAGCACTTAGCAAATAATCACATCAATGCACCAAAACAAGGCACAAAGAAGACAACAAAGGATTTACATGGCTCACCCCCACCCTGGGGCTACGTCCACGACCTCTTCTTCTTTATTATCATCGGCCAAGTGGTTACAAGAATAGAGGCACCAAACCCTATTGGGCACATGACAAAATATCTGTGCAGCTTGCTAGATCCTTCTTCCTTGCGTTATAACACAATACCTTCTATAAATTATTACAATAACTTGCACTCATCTTCTGTAAGTATCATATAGGCACTAAGCTCTTATATATCTTACTTTCATTTAGCATACATCACATAGACATACTATTTGACTCCCTGTCTTACATTGCCTATCCTTCTATTTATACATACAAAAGTGGGCCTAAGCGTGGGTAAACCCACGGGCCAACATCCCTTTCCCATTATATATTCCCCAAAACCCCAAAAAGGGACCCAAAAGTGGGTTGTTATTCTGCAATATCCACTTCGTCTGGCACTCCATCTTCGATAGGCTGTCGAAGTCCCAAAAAACGGTCAAATATGACCAAGTGTTCCCAAAACTTGGTCAAGGGCCAACAAAGAATTTGAAGTTGTTAAATTTATTGAGAACAACGCTCCATTTTATATGTTACTAGGAAAACCCTAGATTGAAAGAGGTCAGGCCAGAAGGAAAGAAGAAGAAATCTTAGAGTAGAAGAAGCAAGAGTTAAAATATTTCATGACTAGGAGGATCACACACTTGATTTAAGAACAGGAGAACCGAGCGAAGCTATTTAAAACCAAAGACTTGGATGTCGAAGTGGGAAAAACATTAGAAGATCGACAGAAGACTGAAGTACCTATTCCATATACAGATGAAGTATTACCCCTGATTTCTAGGCAAGAATCTCAAGAATGCGAAGTTATTCTGCCAAAAGAAGATAAGAATCAGAATGGAAAAAGGAATCCTGAGACGAAGCTCATTAGAAAGAAGGCTAGAAAACTAAGTAAGAAGAGATCTAAGATCAAAATGTTATAGAAAGTTCCAGAGGGAACTTCACAGAGGGAAAATTTGAAAAATTGGAACTTCGTCGGGATATCAGAACTACGTCACATGGCACTTCACCATGGCAAAGCAATATAGCCATTGGGAAAAGTATAACCATTAGACCGATGGCCCGAATGGGTAGAAAGGAATTTATGGTCAGAAAGTTTTCCACCAGACCTTTGGGACCGCGCCGTAACAGACAAAACTAAGTTAATGGAGGCTTCTCACCCGATGGAGAGATCTGTGGGCTCGTTATCTATTTATCCCGTCGCGCCATGCAACGAGAACACTTTTTCCAACCGTGACTATCTGAGCCCATAGAATAGTTGATTTTGCACAGTGATCGTCGTGCTATTTATTTCCATCCCATTTCATTGAGCAGTTACTCTTTGAACTTGAGATATTCAACCACGAGCGTGTATGTACGAATAAATTAGCACACTCGAAGATTCTATGAAGGAAGTACTCATCGACCTCATGACTGAGAGAGTCATGTCTGGAAGAGTGATGTCTATGGGTGTACAAGTGTCATCGACAAGAGGAGTGCAAGCCTCTCTATCAATTGCTTGCAGAGCTGGACCATCCCAACCATCAACAGAGAAGAGAACCAAGCACAGGGATGACCTAGAAAATGCGAAGATGATCCCGACCATATTTCCTGACTACATCCTGCCTTTGGCCGACGCGGTCAGTCGTGATAGTGTGCCAAGATATTTTGAGTAAACCATGGTTACTGCGTACCTACCGAAGGGGATATGCATAGAGAAATCACAGTAGGACAAGATCACAGCATTGAAGTTAAGTGACTTCAACCTCGGAGATCGCAAGAACTATAGTATGCTTGCCCCATATAAATACATGACTAGGACGAAGGAGAAGAATTCTAAGATAATCCCCTAGCCATGGAAGATGAACCTCGCACAATCCACCCTGTTGAATGTAATAAAAACCCCACACTTTAGAAGGCACCAGGAAGTCAACACCTGTTTCTAGCTATTCCTTTCATGTTAGCATGGCGGCTGCTTATGGTTAAACCGTTGTATCATAGTCGATCTGATGCTGATCCATAGGATCATAGGATTGAGTATGCAAGGACACGACATACAGGACTTCTATCCAAGAAAATCCATAGATCACGCACTAGCACATAATATCAAGGATACATACGACGATGTTGAGAAGGGGATGCGAGGCTACAAGGTAGCCTCCATCCAGAATGGCGTAGTATGCCTAACATGCCAATTAATTACAGAAAATATAGTAAGGAAGAACCGACCCACACAGGTCACAGGCTTTGTCGCTGACCTTGCGGGAAAGTGCGTGGAAGGACTACAAATGAACTAGGTGAAGTACTTAGTTAATCAGCTTGAGCTAGACTGCCAGGAAGCATAGGATCATGGATACGAGTTTCAATTTAGTTGGCTCCTGATCCTCATTGCCTTTGTTTCTTGGGAGATGCCAGAAGGTGAAACCTTCCCGGATATTGAACTGTTCGAGCCGATTGCTGTGAATTTCACCACACTTTGGTACTCGAGTGATATGAACAAATAGTGGCAGTCAAACATTTTTTTCATACATATTACCTCCAGCTGAAGAGAGCCATTGAATATGAACCTCGCATGACTCTGAACACCCTACAGAGGTTTCGACCCCTGATGAATTTCTATGCATATTGACACTTCATCTACATTATAGTGCGAGCCAATGAACATAAGGAGTAGCTTTAGTCATACTACAAGCTCATGGAAGAGGACCTTGAGGAGATCACTAAGGATTGGTTGGAAGACCTCCTTATTCCCACAGACCCTGCAGAGATGTCCTACCATGACATCCCAGAGACGATGCACAGAGAACATGATACACCCGGACACAAAAGAAGGAAGAAAACTGAATAGGTCCAAGACTTAAGCAGCACCTCAGGAAAGACTGCTTCAGTATCACCTAACCGAGGGGGTGATGATGAAGTGGAAGAAATAAATGGCAAGGAAGATGAGAAAAATCAAGGCGAAGTAACACTGCCTAGAGATGAGGATGATCCCCTAAACAAAAGGAAGGTTTCTCCCAAGAATCCCTCTTCGTGGAAGAAATCCAAATCCACCTTGACCAATATGCAGACTGTACTTACTACTGATGATTTTGACTTCATCATAGCATCTCTAAATGATGCTTTGCAGGAAATTATGGAGAAACAAGAAGCAAAGCAGGAGGAAATGTACGATGGAATTGAGGTCAAACTCTGACGGGTACAATAGGCCCTTCAGTCCAGTTGCGCAGTATCCACTGCACCCCTACCATCAGGAGAACCAGAGTTGGGAGATGAGCCAACCCAACTCTGTTGACTAGCAGATGCAACCGAAGCTCTCCTTCGATGAGCACAAGAAGAAATAGAACAAGCCACCCAGGCCTTGAAGCAAGTGCAAGGAGTACTCGTAGAACAACATCAAGTTGCAGAGCAGGAGAAGGTTGCTCTCTCGACAAAGTTTGAAGAGGAGAAAACACAGATTCAACAATAAAAGGAACAGTTGCTCGCAGAGCAACTCGAAGTGAAAGAAGTAGTCAACAGAGCACTCCGCTCTATGAAAATATTAGTGCCAAAGGAAGAAGACGGAGTCACACATCAAGTAGAGCAGATTGAAGAAGCTATCCAACAGCTACAACAATGAATACCAGACTTAGAGCTCCACATTGTGCCCAACACCCCATAGGATGTGAGGGATCAAAGAGAAGCAACTGCTCGAAGCACAGTTGAGAGAATCAAATCCCTCACCATGGAATGCAAGAAACTGAGTGATCGCAGTGCCTAGACCTATGCGAAACTCATTGAGAATCCATAACTGAAGGCACTGGAGTTGCAACTCCAAGAGGTGAAGTATCAAGAAGAAACAGTACAGGCGCAGTTGAATCCCCTGTCAGTTGTGGAAAGAATGAAGCGATCCCAGGAGAAACACACTCCCCAAAAATAGGTCCACACTATTTAGAGTAGGGTTATGGAAGTAACTCAGAGGCTCTAACCTGTACAGGATGAGGCTTACCAACCGTTCACAGAGATTGAAGGCTGAGGAGCGGTACTGGAGAAAGTCATCACTGTAGCTGAACAGTGCCTAGAGGGACCTGCAACGAAGCAATCATACAAGATTTCACTGAACAGGAGGCCATAGCACAACAACAAGTTGAACTAGCTTGAGCCAAGATCAAGGATTTTGAAGCATAACTAGTCAAATCAGAGTGACTCGGGACGAGTCAAAGGTGAGTGTTGGGGGCCTGTTGGCCCTTCACCAAGTTTTGAGGATCCTTGGTCATGTTTGACCTATTTTTGGGACATCAATAGGCTGCTAAAGGTGAAGCGCAAGATGAAGTGGAGATCATGGAATATCGGCCCCTTTTTAGGGATTTTTGGGTTTTGGGATTATGTAATGGGTATGGGAATGTCGACCCATGGGTTTACCCATGCTTAGGCCTATTTTGTATGTATAAATAGATGCTAAGGCGATGTAGTGAGTATGAATGGCTAAGTGCCCTTTGGCTAGATGCAAGTGATGGTTGTAGTCCAATCTATGTGATTGACAGTGCTAAGTGCTAAGTTGATATTGCTTTTGTGCATACTATGTGAGACTTGCAGAGGTAAGTGTAATTCATTGTAAGAGACCGTGGAAGGCTTTGTGCTTAGATCTACTCGGGGAAGTAAGATCTAGTGAGGTGTGTAGATCTCTTATCCTCTGTGGAGTAGGGTTTTTGAGGCTTTGTGCATGTAACTAATTGAAGAAGCTAATAAACAAGACAAAGAGTTTGTGGACGTAGCCCCAGGGTGGGGGTGAACCATGCACATGTTGTGTTGCTCTGCTTTGTGCGATGTCTTGATGTGTTTATATGTTAATGTTCTTAGTGCTTCGATATAGATGAATGGTAGATAGATATGTTAATGCTATGTTCTTAATAGTATGGATATGACCTATGTGGATATCCTTAGTGCTTAAATACCTTAGATCTGAATGAATACTGTGATACTCTGTAATTAGGGTTTAATTGCACTATAACTAAGACTGGATATTGATGAATGTTAACAGCTAAGTGCTCTGTTAAGTGTTAGAATCATAGATCTGTGTCCCGGCTAAGGTTGTAGACATCTAATTCCTACAACCACCCCTGCCTCTACCTTGGGTGAGACTTCATCTGGTTCGTAGGTGTTGCTGAAAGGGACAATAGTTAGGGTTTTGTTGGTGCGTTGTCGTAGAGTTGAACCCTGGGTCTGCCCCTGTGCCAACAATGCCACTACCCAAAATATCCTTCGACCTAGTTATTTTTTGCCTTCGTTGTTTAAGGATTGTATTATTGCAGTTTAGAAATGTCACACTTTTCAAACATATAAGAATAATATTCAGTCACACCCTGCTCCTCTTTATCATGTAGTTTCCATTGGTCCTTTCGCTAAATGGGGCATTGACTTCATGACATGCAACCCTTACTCGGTCGGGGGGCATGGATACATTATTGTAGTTGTGTATTATTTCACTAAATGGGTTGAGGTGATGCCTACATTTGATAATACCGAGAAAAATGAAGCGTTGTTAATATTCAATCATATTGTCACTAGGTATGGTGTCCCTCAAGCCATTGTCACCGACCATGGTAGCCATTTTCACAATTTTATGATGTCTGGACTTATCGATAAGATGGGTTTATGACATGAAAACTCAACCCCTTATTATCCACATGCCAATGGCCAAGTTCAAGAAATCAACAAGGTTTTAAACATTATGCTTCGATGGATGGTAGGGATTCACAAGTCAAGATGGCACACAATTATTTTTTTGGCATTATGGGCCTATCAGAAGTCCATTAAATCTAACATAGGGTTCACACCTTTCCAGTTAGTGTATGGTATTGAAGCCATTTTTCCGATTGAATGTGAAATCCTGTCTTTGAAACTAGTTGTCTAAATTCTCCCCAACACCACAGTCGAAGAAGAACTCTCTTGTATTTAAAGCAATTAGAAGAGACTCATTGTAATGTTGTGTTAGTCATAGAAACTCAGAAAAAATGTGTCAAATATCAATACGACAAACATGTCAAACCGCGTGTTTTTTCTGAGGGAGATTTAGTTCTCCTTTATGAACAAGATTGTGACTTGTTGGGGGCAGGTAAATTCGAGCCCATGTGGCGTGGCCTTTATATCATCAAACAAGTATTAGAGAAAGGGGTTTACAGGATGGTATATTACGATGTAATCCCTTAGGGTGAACCCAGAAATGGACTTTACTTAAAGAAATATTATGCTTGAGATGTTTTTCATGAGTGCTTTGTATTTTATTGTATTATACTCTGGTGTGTTTTTTGTCGTTTCTTTTCTGCCTTTAGGTTGGTTACCTTGACCCATGCTTGGTTTCCATATGTCGGTGTTCTCGCTACCTTATATTGGCTTTGTTGATGGTGCTATTCACAATACTCAAAATCTAGCGTCTGATGCATGGGAAATCTATACCCCTACGGACGAGTTGATCAGTCTACACGGTATTTTCCTAGGTTGTGAAACTAATAATATTGCAGAATATAGTGCGGTTATTGAGTTATTAACTGGCACCATTTCACTTGGCATTCCTCATCTAATTGTACGACTTGATTGTCAGGTTGTGGTACTACAATTGAGCAACGCTTATTTCATTTGAATTCCTACATTGTTACGGGTATACTTGAGAATTCACCTATTGGAAAGACATTTTGATTACATTGAATATCAACACATTCCTAGATATCTAAACACATTAACAGATGCATTATCCAATTATGTTTTAGATAGACATTTGCACCATTTATAAATCCAAACACGCACATATAAAGACAAGTAAGCCGGTATAATTTTTATATTATAATGTCAAAAGTTACAAAAAGTGTAGGCCCTGAGACCAAAATGGTGAAGCACATGGCTTCATATACATATGCATCAAGGTTTCTCCTCGTTATAAAAAACAAATTTCCATGCTACGCGATGGAGCAGTCGACCAATGTATGCTAACATGCCAACAATATAGCATTGGTAGCATTGAGGTAACTCATCCACAATGATGTCAAGGATGTTCATGGTCAATCCCTCGAGGTTGTGTTCGATCTCCTCAATATCCTCAACTACTACCCCTCGACCTTCCACTGCACCTATCTCTCCACGTCTCTGGATCGAAGATGATATTGGATTTCTAGAAGGTGCCACATCTGCATTATTGAGAGTTCTTTATTAGTCTCAGATACATAACATAAAAATTTCATAATTAAAATACTAAAGAAAAACATATAATGAAAAAGTAATTTTTACCTATCTCTCCCCACTGAGAACCCTCAGGTAATTCCAAGTCAGGATCTCCACGAAAATCAGTCCCAACATATGCATAGTCCTCAATCATGACAAGATGATCCCTCAGCCACTGGAAGAAATCATTACCATATGTAACAGTTGGCACGCCACCATGACATGCCATCAAATCTATCCATCTCTTCATTCAAGGATCATGTGGAGTGGGTATTCTCCATTCCACATGTTGTAGGTGAAAAATGGGGACCCTCTCTAGGAAAAAGGATACCAAAATTGATCCATATCCAAACAGATTCAACTGACCACATCTACACTTTGTTAATTGTTTCTTCATATTTTTTAGGATTACCTCACACCAGTTGAAAACCCGAGGCTCCATACACTCGATGGCATACTAAAAATGGATCTGTAAGGCCATGTGAGGAGCTGCACTCCCTGCCATACTAGTGATAGTATAGAAAATG
Source organism: Picea sitchensis (assembly GCA_010110895.2). NCBI lineage: Eukaryota > Viridiplantae > Streptophyta > Pinopsida > Pinales > Pinaceae > Picea > Picea sitchensis. The sequence continues at coordinate 55,819 of SNQJ01S0047233.1, read as the reverse complement.
TTCCTCAAAGGAAATTATTGAACATCCTTTATGACAACTTTACCACTATGTTTCTCTGTACCAACTACGTAGTGATGTGCTACATAATAATCCATGGGTTCACCACCTCCTTTTATTCTCGATAGTGACACTCAAGAACCACAACAAGATAACCTAATCAATAAGTAGATTTCATTGATCTCTAGAGTGTGTGTATGCACCCCGCCATGAAATTATTGCTCATTAACATCCCACATACAAACTAAGTGTTCCAATAGCATCAATTGGGCCCTCATGCCCTGCACTTTGAAAAACTTTAGCAAGACACACTCTCGGAGTTCCATGACAGTGCCTGGATCACTCTTGACAATGTAATATTCCTCCTCATGCTCTATTTCCCTCCATTCAAGCATGATGACCAATGGAAAATTTTTCAAACAAAAATGAAAGATGAATTAGTTCATCAAAAATTCAAATTTGGGAGTTTTCTTAGCTCTCTCTCTCTCTCTCTCTCTCTCTCTCTCTCTCTCTCTCTCTCTCTCTTTATTTTTTGAGTTGCATTCTTTGCAAGGGGTCAATTTTCCCATAGTGCGACATCATCACAACCTAGCTATAGATCCCCTGTAATGATCCAATATCATCGCAATTCATGATAGGGAGGGCCTGCGATGATATGGAGGTGCAATCTCCCTTGGCAAATTGCCCATAAACTCAAAATTTAACCATTAAAATTGAAAAAAATTGCTATAAAAAGAGAGAAGGGAGAAAGAGTACCTACCTCACGAAAACAACTCAAGAAATCATCCATGGAGAGCTCCATAATCGTCACTTAAAAATCATAGGAAAATGAGGGTTTTTTGCACTGTTTTGGTGAAAACACAAATGAATGGTAAAATGAGTTTGTTTTGACCTATTTGACCTAGTTTTACCATTTTTAATTTGAAATTAAATTATTTTTAATATTTTCTATCTATGCTAAAAACCTAATGAACTTTTTAGAGTGTCAACATTGCATGATAGAAGTTTGGCGATTGAACTTTTGATATAGATCACCCCTTTTTTGGTCATTTTTCATATAATGTACATATTTCTTTTAGGTTTTTTAGTAAAAACCATCGAGCATGGTATTTATTCTTTCTCACGCTCGTAAAAATACAAGAATGTAATCGAGTAGAATTTTATCACTTTTTTGGACTCGTAATGGAAACACGAAAAATGAACCCCCTGGGAGTCCTCTTTAAGATCTTTTCAAACTCCCTAAACATTAAAAGATAGTCGAGCAACCTTGTTCTTTTCATGCTCATAAAAGTATTTAAAAAAAATGTCTAATGAGCAGTAGATTATCTCTTTTTTGGTCTCGTCATACTAATTTAGAAAAAAAGGACATTTTGGAGTTTTTTTTAAGTGTTTTTCAGACTCTTTAAACATGAAAAATCCCTGAGTTTTCTTTCTTTGGAATCATAAAACAAACATAGAAAGGCCCATCCAGGACTGAACCACTCATTCCTAGGGTTCGTTAAAAATAAACTGAGGGACTCGTCCAAAGGATGAGCTTATATTTCAAGCATATGTTAGCCTCCTCAAGATTGTGTAAAAATAAAGAGGTACTCACCAGAAATGGTGGGGGGAATTGGGAAAGGAATGTATATCTATATCTATGTTAGTGGCAGTAAGTCGCTCTTGAACATGACACCCCTATTCATTATTGTATCTGGGTTGGGAAATCCATTTGTCTCTCATTTGATCATCCACAAGTATGTATATTGGGTCCTCCTTGAGTTTGTTGTGTTGTTCATATATTCAAGAGAAGTTCAACCCAAACAAGCCATCTATCGAGTCGACCATCTGCAGTCCTCAAACTTTACCATGTCGACCTTCCTCAAGTCAATTCCAAATCACTTTATACTTTGATCTACTTAAAATATGTTACATATTTCGTGTCATTGATGCGGGATACATTAAGGCCTTCCTGTGATGAGTCTTTTCCTGCCGACTTCAACACATTATCCGAGAATTAGACTTAGAAATCATTTAGTACCTTGTAACTTGCATGCCTTAATGGAAGGTTTCCTCGTTTTCGACAGTGGGTTCACATCAATGGCCCCTGATTGGAAAATTCCACCGAGTGTTCTACTTCAGCTCATTAATTCGCATTTGATGGATTGTACTAGAGTACATTGGGGATCATTGACATCAATGGTGATTTCCCTCGCACTTGTTAACGATATTCATCAATGATCGGTAATCAAGTGGTTTCTACCATGTTTGAATTTGACACCTGTAATCACATGGATAGATTTGTACTTTGAGATGATTGAGATGAATACCTTGGATATCACCATATCAGTCCAGGTTGTAGTGGAGAATTCATAAGTCTATATTGACACATAGATCCACCGTGTATTTCTCGTGGATATGTCCAAATTTGAGTTGTTATAGCATAGATCCACAATGTATTTCTCATGGCTATATTGAATCATGATGACATGGATCCACAGTGTATAATTGGTGGCCATGACTCACTTGACACTTATACTTAGGGTCACTTATAGTCTGAGTATGGGAATGTATACCTCAAACAATGGTATGTTATTGTTATGCGGATGCTTTCTTGTTGATAGGTCTCCGACCTGTTATAACCCTATATTTCATAGTATCACCTGGTGATTGAAATGTCTTCCTCCAGTCATTTTACATTGTAAATAATATTTCATTCTGCAAAAGAAAAAGACAAAAATAGAAAAAATGAAAAGAGGGTATAAAAGAAAGAAAGAAAGAAAAGAAAAGAAAAAAAAAAGAAAAAAGAGAAAAAGAGAAAAATAAGAAAACCCCATCAAAAATATATTTACTTTGAATCATATTGTCTAATCATGATAAAACATTTTAAATTTTTGTTGATAGGTTAGAGAATAAATTTTTTCAAAATGTTTAATCTTGGCCAAAGTAGTTAAGATAGAGTAATAATTAATCCAAGAGTCTAAGCTGGATTAATATGTTAAATGCCTAGGTTAGGATATAGGTTAGTGATTTTTGTCTCAATAGAATTGAAAGGGATTTCAAAATATGCCCTTAGTTGATTAAATTTGGGTATTTATCATAGGAAAATGAAATTATAATGTAAAATTGGAAAAACTCAAGCTTATCGCTTCATAGAGAATATATTTTATCCTAAGTTCTCTAGAGGACAAGAAATTTTGTCTTGTAGTGACTAATTCTCGCATAATTCTCCATCGGTGACACCCATATCCTACTAGATCAATGGTCCTCAACTCTTT
>SNQJ01S0047233.1:34022-48304 GCA_010110895.2 Picea sitchensis | reverse complement strand
CTTTCATCGTGGTCGGTCTGCACTGGTGGTATTTATATTTTATTAATTGACCTTCATACATACAAGCACATCAACAGGCTCTTAGCCTTCAACACTTAGGCTCCCTGGCCTAACAAAACTCATAAGCCTACAGCTTATACAAAACTTGGCTCACCAGCCTATAGAACATATTTACAATTCTTTGCATATAACATGATCTGTAACGGGGCTCGGCCTTGGGGATACTACATGACCAGTAATAAAAGAGGCTTATTCATGGGATTCTTGTGTTAGATTGTTGGTGATGTGCTTTCTCTCTTTGTCAAATGTTTTCTATTATCAGTAAGAATTGCATGTGTTTCCAATTCTAATCATTAAAAGAAAGTTAAAAGAACACAATTTATTTCATTATACTCTATCTCTAGTTTTTTAATGATCTTCATGTTGTTCATCTGAAACTAAGTAAATGAATTCTTAAATGCTCTTCTACTTAGTGGACTTTCCCTTCTTTTCCTCTTAGTCATTTAATTTAATTTAAATAGATCCAACAATATTACTACCCTGCCCCGTGGAGAAAAACTTATAAAAGATGAAATTGATCCTTATCATTAAGTACATAACCCATAGCCTAATGGAAATTTAAGCATTCTTTCAACCATCTATTTCAAAAAAACAAACAAAACTCGAACTATCATAACTAGCCTAACATTTTAAAACTCAAACAAATGTAAATCCTATACAGAGATCCCTCTCTAAAGCTGGCAGGGTTAGATCCCATCTTCCAAAGTGGTTTGGTAGTTACCTCTGTCTTTTCATCTACAACTTCTCAAAATTACAGAGTGATAACACGACCGATGCGCTCGTTGTTCACGATACACACATTCTATAAAGTATTTCATCCATCACATGTTCCAAATTCATACTTTGGAGGGAATTCTATTACACATTATTTTGTTCACCCCTTGATCACCGATGATATGTGTACTGCTTACTTCTCTATTCCCTGAAATTGCTGAAGAAATGAGACTTTCTCCATGAGAAATTGAATCATCTTTAGTTTCTTAAAAACCCTATCGAAGGAGATCATCACACCCTGCTAAATGATTGGGGTGTGACGATGCTTGATCGTCGCATGCTGCACCAAAATGGGTTGCAATGTCATCGTATGATACTTGTGCTTACGGTGCGACGATGCTCAAACAAGGGAAAAAGGTGAAATTATCGAAAGTTCTAGAATGGAATCTTCTAGAAGATGAGGTAGCCTCCGATTAGTTTGTCTCTTACTCACTTCTATGATTTAGTGGGATCATCCTAATCTCCTCATCCATCCCTCTTTCACCCTATAAAAAGAGGGATCTATCATGGGAAAGGCTAGGTTGGCTTATGCATGAAGAGTTATGCTAAATATTTCACTTGAGATAGCTTTGCTTTATCTTTCCAAGTCAAGTTGTGAATACTCTTCATCAAAAACATTGGAGCAAAGGTGTGTTTGCTGAGGCAAAGGGCCATTGGAAGGGACCTTGCAACATCAAGGCATAGGTTGTATTCTCCACTTTCATCAATATAATGCAACAATACATTCCTTCACTATAAAAGTGTCTTCATTTTAATTGTATAACTCCTTGATCTTATACATAGATTTCATTGGAATATATATATCGTTGCTCTATTTATTTGTTGGTTTGTGTCTCTTAAACAAGTCCAATATATTACAAGTATAAAGATGGAGCAAGGGTGACACTAGAGAGGATCAAACAAAGTTTAAATGGTATGACATTTGTCCCTTATCGAACTAGTTTATATCACAATGAAATCTAAGGAGAAGCTTGTATTAAGCTCTGTTTTGTTCTAATTTCTTGTTGAATTTAGGGAGATCATTTTGTGTTCGTACTTACTGATTTGTCCGATAACAACACTCATGCATTGTCTAGAATCCCCTAGAAGGTCAAAGAAGTCAAATTATTCTAGAATCTCCTAGAAGATGTTGAAAAGTCAAAGTGGTTAGTCATGGGTTAAGTGGTTGCAACAAGAAAACAATTAAAAATAAATTAGTTGCAATTAGATGTGGAGAAGTTACTATTTATGGAGAAAGTGGGTTAGAAGTGGACGAAGTGGGTTAGAAGTGGACAAGAGGTCAAAAGTGGGTTAGCCCCTAAAAGAAGAAAGTTGGTTAGAGTTGGTTAGATGAGGAAGCTACTTGGAGAAGTATAAATAAGAGAGAAAGGGTCTCTTATGAGTATGATATTTGAGCACATTGAATATAAAATTGTGAAAGTTTATTTGGACAAGTATTATTGATAGAGTAAATTCATAGTAGAAAAAGTGTAGAAGAAAAAGTGCAGTAGAAAAAGTATGACAGAAAAATCGCGGCAGAAAAAGTACATCAGAAAACGTGCGGTAGAAAAAGTGCGGCAGAAAAATCATGGCAAAAAAAGTGCATCAGAAAAAGTGCGGTAGAAAAAGTGCGGCAGAAAAATCATGGCAGAAAAAGTGCAGAATAAAAATCGTAGAAGAAAAAGTGCGATAGAAAAATCGCAATAGAAATAGCGTGGCAGAAGAATCACGATAGCAGAAGCGCAACGACAGGAGAGTATGGTGTATTTCTAGAGGTATTTGGTTGGTTATCTTGGTGATATTGTTGAGAGTTGTCTTGGTGATTGATCTTGGTGAGTGGATCGGATTTGGATGATGAGATTGATGTGACAGGTTGTGTGGTGCATAGGTAATGCACTTGTGTTGGTATATAATGTTGGTACAGTTTGACATATTGTTTTTTGTCTACAAGTTGGGTCTTGTACTTGATGGTTGGATTCCTCTTCTTAGTTGGTACTAATATTTGCAAGATAAGTCTTTCACTGAGAGTTAGTACTCTTTTGGTGTTGTTGCGCTATTCAGTTGTTGCTGAAAAAAACCCCAAGGATTGTAGTCTGTAATATAAAAGAAAAGTGTACATATATCTTGTGTTCCTTGTATTCTTCATGATGATGGTTTATTGATGATGTTTTTTGCTGATATATGAGTACATACAACTTGTTATAACTGAAAGTAATGGATGATGAGTAAATGGTGAATTAGAGTGATTTCTAACTAAGGTGTTTCGTAAAGGATTAAAAAGATCCCTACACTGATTCACCCCCCCTCTCAGTGTGGTCGGTGTGTCCAATATTTGGTATCAGAGCAGGACTTCAATATAAGCCTTAACAATCTTGGAGGAGATCCATGGACACACAAATGGATGATGAAGTTACAATCTTTGATGAGAAAAAATATTCAGCATAGAGAATAGAAATGAAAGGGTATTTGAAAGAAAAAGGAGAATGTATTTGGAAAGCAACTATTGGTGGATCAATTCCCTTGAAGAATAATTCAAAGTTTACAACTCAAAAGGAAGAAAAGAAGAATGATACATTGGCTCTCAAGACCATTTTCAATGGACTCTCAATTTTTTTCAAATAAATCATGGGACAATTTACTTCCACCAAGGATCTATGTATGAATATAGAGAAGACATATCAAGGCAAAAAGGAAGACAACGAAGAAAATTCCATCAATGAAGGTAAAGACTCTCCAAAATCCTCTGATTGCAATAATTCTAAGTGTGATGATGTTGAATGTTTCTCTACAAGTGAAAAGAAAATCTAGAAGTAGTTTGTGTAGAATTAGATGACAGTTATCCTATAGATGAAGATGAATATTTGTTGAATCTTAAAGATAAAGTTTTATCTGAGTTAAATGATGTTAGTAGTGAAATAGGACATTACTCAATTTATTTTGAGTATCTTGAAACATACACCAAGGAAGTCATAGAAAATTACCCAAGATATACCATGGCACTAAAGAAAATGATCAAAAAACAATAAGAAAGTAAAAAGACTCAATTAGAAGAAAAAGAAGAAGAGATCAAAATACTAAAGAATGAAATATAATAAAAGAATAGGTAGATGATGAGCTTATCAAAAGTCTTGAAGTTAATGTCAATCTTAAGACCAAAATTGAAAAAGCCAAAAGAATAGAGGAACTATTGAAGAATCAAGTAAATGAAAAGGAAGAGTCATTCCATAAGTTGGAAGCTGAAGTTGTTGACCTTAGAAAGAAAGTAGAGAATTCAAATACTCACATCAAGTTCATGAACAACTCAACAATCTTGGATGATATCCTAGATAGCCAAAGATCTCCAAATGATAATTTATGTCTTGGATACAAAAAGAAAGCTATACATCTTGAAGCTAGCACTTCTAAGAAGCATGAGGTAAGTCCTTCATTCTCAAAAGGTGGAAGTAATGTTGCAAGTAAACCATATACACAAAGAAATGAAACTTTCAAAATAAAAAAGCAAGGACGAAATCAAGAAGCCATCTTTACACCTCAATGAAAATTTGGAAGAGAGACACCTTCAAGATGGACACCAAAGCAAAGGTATGGAAATGCTTTTCATGGTCACTACTACTCATGTAATACATATGGTCACAAATATTTGGATTGCAGACATTATGCAATGAAAGATAATGGAAGGTTTCATAACACCCTAAGGTGTTGGATATGTAATCAAGTGGGACACATTTCTGCTCATTGTCACACCATGAGATGCTATAGCTATAGTGGGTTTGGCCACAAATCCCAGGATGGATGGAACACAAGAAGATTTTCCATGAGGAGTACTTCATATAACATGACAAGAATAACACATGAATATAGGAAGGAAGACAATGTTGAAAAGGTGAAAGCTCAGAGCTCAAGTTTTGAGAAGTTAGGACACCTTCATAAGTGGGTGAAGAAGACTGAACAACCAGAACAACTAGGCAACCATGAATCAATCTCAAGCTTGAAATTTTCAGAATCATACGCAAGCTACTATGGATAAATTTATGTACATATGAGAGCTAACCTATCGATAGGTCGTGTACATACGTGAGTTGTCTGTGTAACATGCCATATATGGTAAAATCCTGGTAAAGAAGGCTATGTAGATGAGAGCAACATGATTTGATAATATAACTCTGTTTTGCAGGGTCTGACATGGTTTGTTGCAGGTTTTCATGATTATATGGTTTCATAATGTATGTATGGTAATGACATTGGTTGAGTGTTGAAGCATATGGTTGATCCATATCCTAGATGCATGATACTAACTCTAGAGTATGGATAGAGGATTTTTTCTGTTGAGGAATGATGTTGGTTATAATAATGAAGTTATAGCACTTTGGTTATGATATATATCATGATTATGTGATATATCATTGATCTATTGAGGCACACTTCTAGTACAATTTTAGAGATAATATTGGATGATTAGTATTTGTTGTAGTGAATGGTAGTTGAGGCAGATCTATTATGGTACATGGCTGGTACATATGTGAGCTCCATTGATATATCTTATGATGTATTTGTTGGATGTTTTTGGTGCATGCATTTGGCATGTGGTTGAGCTACATATTGGGACATGTAGTTGATGAGGTGTTTATGTTTTACATCATTGATGAGTCATAGCTTGATCTATAGTTGATGCGTGTTTGGTACATATTTGGTACATTGTTAGAGGCACTTGTTAACAGTATTATTGGCACATAGTTTATGGTTGATATGGCATACATGTATGGGGACACATCTTGATTGTAGTTCATCTTGTTGAGGTTTGGTGCATGGTTGATGCACTTGCTTTGGTACATGATGCTTGGTTGATATATTGATGGTTGAGATACATGGTTGGAACTTGGTTCATGCTAGAGGCATATCATGAGTGGCATGAAACTTGTTTGAGGCACATGGTTGGCATGTTGGTAGAGGCATATGGTTGGTACATAGTTGGAACATGTTCTTGGAATATGGTTGATACACTCCATTGATGATATCTTATGGTATATTGTATGGTATTGATGTACATGGATGATGTACATGGGTGTTGTGCATGGTAGGAACACATTATGGCACATGATGTACATGGTTTATGTTTTGTTCATGATTCTCTATTCATTGTTGACATATCTTTTGATTCATGATGTATGGTATGGCACGAGTTTGATGCATGGACAGGTCCAAGGATCATAATAGGAAGAGAAGATAATTCTTGAGTAGTTCATCTATGTTCCAGTTGAGCAGTAACATTTGTAGCAGAAGCATATAGCAGTGGTAGCATATTTTTCATCTTATAGAGAAGATAGGGGGAGTTATTCTTCTTCCCATGATTGGTTGCAACAACATGATTCCAGGAGGAGATATGATTGCAAACCATGCCATCAACATTGCCTCAGAGTGATATCCCTTGTCCAAAGGGGGATATATTATTCAGAGGAAGCTCAAAGGCATCAAGACAAGGGGAGAAATCCCAAGGAGAGGTCAGGCAGGGGGAGAAACCCTAAGGAGAGAACTACCTTTTTCCATTGATGTCAAATGGGGAGAGACAATCACATTGATGTGATTGAGATGACTATTTATGAAGAGAAATTTCATGTCTACATGTTTCCATCTATGATTGGTGTTGACATCAATGTTGGTATTGCCATCAATTACAAAGGGGGAGATTGTTGATTTACATTGTCGTTGATGTCAAATGATTGATGTCAAAGAGTTGATGTCTTGTCATAGTATCATTGATGTATTGATTGATGGCCTACGTTTTCATACATGTAATTGATGTCAAGTGGTGTCATAATGATGTATTGTCATGGATTGATGTATAAAAAGGATGATGTAAAGGTTGGTCATTGTTGTCTTGTCAAGGCTGATAGGAAGTACCAAATGGATAAAATCCAAAGTGGTCCCCTTATGGTGAAATCCCTCATGGGAATACTCTTTGTGAAGTCCAAATGGTTAAGTGGTTGAGTCATCCTAGATGTGTGGTTAAGGAACCCAAGGATTGATTGTGGAATACTGTAATGAAGATCCATGAATTTGTAAGTGATACTACTCTATATGGATAGTTCTCATCATGTCATTTCTGGTGATATGTGGAACACCACATAACTCCTCACAGTTAGAGAGTTGTGACCTTGTGAAGTTGGAGAACCCTCATGTGTTGTCTAGAAGCCCCTAGAAGGCCAAAGAAGTCAAATTATTCTAGAAGCTCCTAGAAGATGTTGAAAAGTCAAAGTGGTTAGTCATGGGTTAAGTGGTTGCAACAAAAAAACAATTAAAAATAAATTAGTTCAAAGTGGGTTAGAAGTGGAAAAAAGGTCAGAAGTGGGTTATCCCCTTAAAGAAGGAAGTTGGTTAGAGTTGGTTAGATGAGGAAGCTACTTGGAGAAGTATAAATAAGAGAGAAAGAGTCTCTTATGAGTATGATATTTGAGCATATTGAATACACAATTGTGAAAGGTTATTTGGGAAGATATTATTGATAAAGCAAATTCACGGTAGAAAAAGTGCGTTAAAACAATCGCAGCAGAAAAAGTGCGATGGAAAAATTGTGGCAGAAAAAGTGTGGAAGAAAAATCGTAATAGAAAAAGAGCAGCAGAAAAATCACAGCAGAAAAAGTGCAGCAGAAAAAATGCGACAGAAGAATCACGGTAGCAGAACTGCAGCAGCAAAACTGCGACAACATAATCGTGACAACTTATGATATTTGGTTTATGGAGAGTATGGTGTATTTCTAGAGGTATCTTGTTGTTTATCTTGGTGATATTGTTGAGAGTTGTTGTTGCACCCCTTTTGTCACTTGAATGAGAAAAATAAGGATGCTTACAAGCCCAGTTGGGTTATCTAGGCAGGACAACAGTGAATGCAAGAGTTAGAAACATCAAGCATAAGAAATAAGGAAAGAAGTAAACTAATAAAAATAAAAGAAACTAAACTAGAGTGCATAAGGGAAATATGATAAGAAAATAAACAACATGTATGCCACCAATGGATAGGTTGTATTAGTGGGAAAAAACCAAAGAGAAAGAGAGACGTATGGGTCCCCTCTTCCTCCAACGGAGGACTCTTGAACCCCTAATGATTGAGCTCTTCTTACAAGCAACAAACTAGAAGGAAATGGTGAAGAAAATCAAAAGCACATTCACTTAAGAGGTGATATGAATGGCTAAATGAAATGATGCTTGTATGCTCTTGATGAGAAAAGAGGATTCCCCAAGAGAATATAGGCAGCATAACAATACAAATGAATTCCTTGAAAATATAGTGCACCCATGGCCTCCTTTATAACAAATATTTGAGGCATTATGTAACCAGTCCTTATTGTGAACAAGGGGCTCTTTAGGGCACCCTTAGGTCTTTGACCAGTCCCCCACTCGGATTCAACTTGGATTTGGGTGTCAAATCAACTTGGGAGATGAACTAGAAGTGGGTGGAAGGCTGACCAAAATCATAAATGTGTCATTCTGAGGTGTGCGCGGCTTTTTGCGTCCACATTTGCGCATTAGGCACATATGCTCTTTTCCAGCTTTATTCGACTGTCGCACGTGCACGTGCTGCCTTTGTATCTTTCACGCATGCTGATTTTTTAACTGGTTGTATAGTTTTGTGCCTTTTGGAAATGCATTTTCTAGGCCATGGATGAAATAATGGGTGTTTGAAGATGATGGATTATTGTAACCATTTGCAGACAAAATTCCAGTGATAACAGATGCCCCTTGATGTGTAACGTTAGGAGAATATGTATAGCCGAAACACATCAATGTTTCTTCTACTGAGAGTACCTTTGTAATAAAGAGCATTGTGAGGAGTTTCAAGAGTGACCCATTGGAGGGAGAGGGGAACCTGTAGGACCCAAACCTTTCACAAGGTGTGAAAAATAAAACTGTCTACAAATGAGGCGGGCATGCCCCATGCTCATGTCATGTAACTCAAAAATGTGGAATACAACAACTGAAGATGTGTGTTGATGTAGATGACTACAGTGCCCTCGGGGGCATGTTGATAATAGCAGAGGACAATTCATATGGTGAACAAACTTTGAAAATAGGTGATGACACCTATAAGAAGTGTCGATGATACACAGACATTGGATGGCCTATCAAATTTCAGAGGTCTTCGAAAAATAAAAAAAATTGCAATAGTTGCAAAGTAAGACCCACCGAAACATGATAAAGTGTTGAAGTCGAATGTCATGGGGGTCAACGAAAACATAGAGCAATGATGATTCTCTCTGTGCCATCCAAGACACCTCATTGTGAAGGTAATGAGAGTCAAGATAATTTCGCCCTTATGGAAACTGTGTTGATGTCGACGGGAAGGGAGACGCGACTCCAAGAAGCAAAGGGCTTCATGAAATCTACAAGGTGATATCATGAACTAATGAGGTACATGGGCAAGGTCAAGAGGCAGTGAAACTCAAGACTATCCTTGGTTGGAGAGATATGTGAAGTATGAGTGGCAACAACCATGAAACTGGGTCTAGCGTCAGGGGGATGACTAGACTTGGGTTAAGTTGTGACAGAGGCGGGACAAAGTGGACAAAATCAGAGATCAGGGGTACGTGGACTGTGGGTTACTCGAGGTTTATGGACGATGTCAAAAGGAGTAGACGATAATGAATGCCCCAACCAAAGGCGACATGGGTTTATTTTGCAGGAAAAAGAAGGTTTCCAAAGGTGACGACAAAATAAAGAATAATCGGGGATGGGCGTACAGATACAGAAACGGATGCCCTAGTGCAACATGGCTTGGCCTGTGAGGGCGCAAGTTGTGTGGAAAAGAGGTGGAGGGTGGGGGCCCCATAGGTGGGTTTTTGTATTAGGAAAAATGATTGGAGGACAATCTGCAAATGGGAAAAATGATGGTGGAGGATATGGAGGGATAATTGATACTGCAAAGGTGCAGTCAAAATGAGAATCGTGACGAGATTACTCGAGAGTCCATTATGGGGAGTTTAGAAAAAATGAGGAGAAGGAGCATGTGGCTAATTCTCAGGAATGAAAATACTATGAGGACTCCCATCCCTAAGGGGTGAAAGAAGAATGAGTGTCAAAGTGTCAAGGGGGACTATAAATGGGACAACTCATGTGGGGAAGGGTGTTACCGGGTGACAGTACTGAAATGCAACAGAGGTGTGAGTACTGCAGAGCCGGATGAGGGTACCTTAGAGGAAAATATCGGAGGGTGTGACTGGGAGATGCAATTGATATTCATAGGGAATGATTACATGCCAATAGAGGTGTTATAAATGAAAGGGCCATGCTGATTTGTGGTGACAGAGTACCTGCACACATGAAAACCAAATACTCGATGTGAAAAATATCTGAAGATAAATCATATAACAATTATTTGATAATTTTTAACATATGCATGCATACCTAGGCGTGATGTGAGAAAAATTATCCTTGGGGGCTGAGGATGGATGGTGGCTCGGGGACTGTGACTGTGTAGGTGGCGGGATCCTATTCTTGTGGTTGAAGACGAATCGAAAAATGGATGCTCGGAGCTCTCGTAAATGATCCTAAAAGTTTTGGCAAAGGGACTGTATATATAGTTGTAGGGCCCACATTGCCACCTCATTTGTACCTGTGGCCGGAGTGATTATACAAGAGTTTTGAGGAAAGATTTGGAGATTCCAGGAGATCAAGCCAGCTGATTCAGGATCAACGAGTTTTAGTTTAGTGGTTGTATCCTCCTGCACAATAGCTAGGGGTTCTTTTTGGGTAGGGTTTGTATGGATGGTCGTACAAGGGGGTTTTGTGAGGGTGGGCCCCCTAGTGCATGGGCGATCAAGTGTTTTGTGCGCATGAGTGTGCAGCTGTAATTCAGAGAGCCACACATGGGGGTGCTCAAATGGGAAAAATAGGCATGCATGGGATGTGCGTCTGTGCAAAGCACAACATCCATGCGCGGTTGTGTTCCTGACGGTTGCACAACTGTGGAGAGAACATGCGCGCTAGGGTGCGCGTCTGTTGATGTGACAGGGGTGCATGGGTGCATCCCTTTATGGTCGATAGTCATGCATGAGTGTGCAATTATGGGGTGAACAGGAACGCATATGTGCACGCCTGTGGGGAAAAAAGTTGCGCCTTTGAGGCAAAGTTGAAGGGTGTAAAAAATAATATTTTTTGGAGATTTTGATGTTTTTATCAATTGTGATGGTTGATCAAATCTTGTGTGTGTGGATGCAGGATACCAGTTGATGATTTTGATTCATTGGAGAGAGAGGGACTGGGCACGCCTGAGGGAGGCAGTGAGGGATGAGGAGCTAGTTGTACGTGGTGCTTTGGCAACATGTGGGTTGTTGCAGTTTTTTTAGTGCTCACTGGTGAGGGCACATGAGTACTTGTTGTAGTTCCTGATTGCAATGTGGAGTCTAGAGCTGCAGTGTTTCATTGTTCGCAGTGAGCACCTGGCATTCTCAGCTATGGAGGATGTATACTTCTTGACTGGGGTCCCTTTTCATGGAACCTTGCTGTGTGTCGGGCCTATGGTACCCAGGGATGGGCAGTTGGTTGTCCTAGCTCGAACCTATTGTTTAGGAGAGGAGTATATGTCCGTCTTTGCGGTGAGGATTGGGGCAATGGATTCCCTGGTGCATCAGTGTGAGGAATCGATGATTGTGAGAGTATATGGATCTCTCGTGACTCAGCGGATCAGTTGGGGTTAGTTGAGGATTATGCAGAGGGCACTGGCGGGTGAGCATTTTTCCTGGGGCTTGATGCTGCATGCTAAGATAGTCGGGCATCTTGACAAGTGTCGAGTTGTAGATTCAGGGGACTAATATTGGTGACTATCACCATGTTTTTATCTTCTGGTGAAAAGGTAGGGGGACTGACGCAAGGGGGTTGCATGGGTTTGCTTGACATAAAACAAATATTGAGATACTATGGGTTGAAAATAGAAGTCAGGTGTAATATTTTCGTGGGGAAATGAATGGGAGAATTGGGGGGATTTGGGGGCAAACCCTCCTCTAGTATATCTATGAACCATGGAGGGGTGGGCATTCCCTTAGGCATGGGGGAGAAGATATAAACTATATCGAGAGAGGGAGTAGGGGGAACTACTAGCATTGTTGGTGGTGCAGTGACGGGAGGAGTTTGAATCAAGGCCATTTGTCGACACCTGTATTCAATAATCGTGGGACACTGGTAGGTGAAATGGTCGAGTGATTCACAGAGAGAGCAAGGACATCTCATCCATTCATTGATTGAGGTCGTGGCATAGTGGATGTTAGTGACTTGTGTGTGAGATGATGCGGATGGAAGGGGTTCTTTCTTAAAGCTCTAGTGGACTGTCGTTAGCGTCTATCGAAATTGAGGTAACACTGGGAAATGGTGGGTGTAATGGCCATACTCTGAACAAATGGCACATGCAAATTTGGTTCACAACCCTTTGCTACCTATGTTAGGGGATACGGTGGTAGCACTGGAGGAAGTGACGAGTGGTGTCGTTTCTTGAGGGAGTTGGATTAAATTGTGTAGCTCGAGGAGAGATGAGAATTTATTGGTGGGGTGTCCATCTTTCTTGCATAGTGCACAACGAATTTGAACTCGGGGTGGAAGTGGAGCGGTGGGATCTTTATTCTTTCGTCTGCCCCCAGCTATAGTAATGGTGTTGGTGGGTGGGGGTGTGGGTGGTGTGGTGGGAGTAAGTATTGGAATCTGCATCAAGATTCATTCTATCTGGGGAGGGAGGGATGCTTGAGGGACCATCTCTAGTGGATGTAGATACCATACTAGAATTTTCAGCACCATATTGGGGAGGGTAAGAGTTGTGGCTACCTAGAAATATTGTACACTCGGTGGGGGGGTAAAATAAGGGGATTTTGGTAATGGCTTGGGGGATTGTCTCCCAAACTAGAATGTGGCCCTGAGGGAGGGTATAATTAGGAACAAGGGAAGCTAGAGGGTTCTCAAAGGAGTCTTGAGGAAGGATCTCTGCGACTAGTGGAACATCATATAGTAATGAAGTCTCTGTGGGAGGAAGGGTATCTCCAGTTTCTATTCCATTGGATGAGATGACACATGCTTGGGATGATGGATGTATGATCGGAGGTGCTCCATGGTATGTCTCTAGCAAGGATGGGTCTTTGAAAATTCTGGGACCCATCTCAATGAGTGGGTAGGTCTCGGGATTGGTGTGAACGAGAGGTAATATGTTATCGATGTTGGAGGAAGGGTTGGGCTCATAATGTGACACTTGATCAGTGGTGATGATTTTCCCGTTGTGGGGGAACATCATTGTGTGAAACACGAAAGAGGCCACATCCTTCATCGCATACATGTAGCTATGCCCAAACAAAATGTTGTAATTGAGCGGAGCGTCGATAACTTCAATGTCAATGAGGATATTTTTTCCCCTAAGTTCAACAGGGACATTTTGAAATATCCCTTCAGGAGAGGATGGTCGTCCATCATAATCTCTCAGAGTGATGGCTGATGGGATGAGCTTGGGGGAACCCAGTTTCTACCATATCCTTTTGGACATGATGCATGTGGATGAACCTACATCAATGATGCAGTAGTGAACTGTGATGTTCTGGATTTTAACTGGTATTTGGAAAGCAATCAGAGCAGGGAGACCGGGTGTTGGGTCACCAAAGTACCATATTTTTACCAACCTTTCACTTCTCTTTCAATTCACTTTCACTTCACTTTTAACCATATTTCCCTTTCCCATACCCTTACATTAAACCATTTTCATGATTACATGGGTTTTAGACATATTAGTTTCCAATGCATCTATTTTAGTGTTTTTGAGTGAATTTATGATTAAATATTGGAAAAATGACATGTTTACACTTATATATGAAAGTGGGATGAGTTTCATGATGTTTACAGGTGTATTTGAAGACTCCAACCAAGTCAAATTTGACCATAAAGCCTCAAATTCGAATTTCCTCTTCAATCCTTTGAAGATTTGATGAAGATTTGGAGATCTACTCAAGTATGTTGGATGGAGATTAATCATGAAAGAAATATTTGTGAGAGGATTTGTAGAGATATCACTTGATAGGCATGAGAACATGGTTGTAACCAAATGATACATTTGTGGATCTAGGAGAGATTTGTGGATCTAAGTTATCTTAAATTTTTGTATAAATAGGAGTGCCTCCTCCATTTCAAAGGGAGGACCCCTGGAGCATTGTGTCCAACTTATGATGGAATAAGAATCAAGCTTTATTTTCACATCAGTTTCCATTCTCTAGTTTAGATTTAGAATTCTTTAGTTTATGTGTTACTTTGTTCTTTGGAGAATTGAGCTCACTCCAAATAGATCATAGTAGCATTTTCTTCTTGTTCTAATGCTTTGAATAGGTTTATATGCTTTATTGTTTTTAGTATAATTATTTGTTGATCTTGATTTTTGATAGGTTATTTAAAACATTACGAGAAGACCTCTTGTAAGGGAGCTATTGTTTTCATGCCTACAACAACTAAGCCTTTTT
>SNQJ01S0047233.1:0-19132 GCA_010110895.2 Picea sitchensis | reverse complement strand
ATAGGAGACTGGATAATGACTAATTATGACTAATAAACAAGGAATAACCTTAGGAAAAAATAAATCCTATGTGTGTGTGAAGTAACTCCAACAAGTAGTGTATTGTCTTGTTTTGTTCTAGTTTCGTAGTAGGGGAATTGATTTGTGTCCGCACTTAACAATTAGCCCGATAAAAAAATTGGCAACCATACTGGGGATACAACCTGTTTGTGGTTTTTTACTGTCTCTTTTCATTTTAATCCAGTCTTTGAGTCTATGGAGGATCCATCCAGACTCTCTGGATCTGAAAGTTCATTTAGACTCTTTGCCCTTTTTTCCAATTTTCCTTTGTTTATAGACATTTCCGCATTGTATCCCATATGCAACTTGCAAAAACCTTAGATCGTCGCACCCTGACTGTTTAGACCAGTGCGGAATCTCCGCACCCTACCCATATCTAGCCTACGGAAACCTAAAATTGTCGCACTGTACCTTACTGTTGGGTTGCGACGTCTCCTATAGAATTTTTTGGATTAAGTCTTTTTGTCTTCTATCACCCAGTTTTTCTTTGATCACTTGGGATGAACTTTTGGAGCCTGTATTTGACTATTTACAGTTTGCTTGATAGTTTTTGAGATACTTTTAGCCATCTTTTCTTTGTTTTCTTTTGAAATATTTTGTCTCTTGTTTTGAGTGTCTTTCAATTACAAAGCATTGTTTTTCTTTAGAATGTTTTAGTGAAAAGAACACTTCTTTCTTCTGAATAACTCATGTTAAAAGAGAAACTTTGTTTGAGTTTCTTTTGTTTTCAAGAAGTTCTCTATTGCTTTTAGTGTCTCTTTGAAACAAAGAACTTTTTAATTTCTTGGTTTACATTAGATTGGGGGCATCCTTGCATTTGAAGTAGCGAAATTGCATGATTTTTGGCATTTTTTGGTCTTGAATTCTAAAAAAAATTCCCCCTCATGGTTGGGTGGGGGACAAGAATCGATTATTAGTGTACAGTCTCTTTGGCTCATTTCTTGAAGTTCTTGATATTGATGAGTTTAATATATTTTGGGACATTGTACATTTGGGAATGATAAACGTTTTCTCCTTCTCGTAATATAGCTTTCATCAAAGTGAAATATTTTCTTTCTCATTTCTTTGCATTGTTTAGAGTTGGTCAAAACATCATTTAGTCCACGCCATTTTCCTCTTGAGTAACAACAACCTTAAAATAAAGCGCTTATAAAAATTGATTAGACATTTTTATATTTTCTGGCAGAAAACCTACATTAGATTAGTTGTAGGGATTTGGAATAGGTGTGAAAAATAACTTTCCAAAGTTGCAAACAAACATAGACTCTTGAGTTAGGGAGCGGTGAAATCTACTTGCTACATTTTGTCCTAGGAATCCCTTCTCACACAAGGGTCAATCACAAGGTCGCATTGAGACTGGTAGAGTTACCCACCCTGCTTTGTTGGTCTTGGTGTAGATATTACATGTATTATGGGGGTCTCTTGAAGGTATACCCACAATGATGAGTGGAAGCCTTTCAAGTTGATTTCTCGCTAGATACCCTACCCTTGCGCATGGATCGGATTATCGACTACTTCCCCATGCATCACTATTGTAGTTGGTAACCTTAGTGGCCTATCTCTTTAGGGTATTTACATGAAGTGAATGTGGAGGGGCAAGTCTTCATGGTACCTGGAATCGACGTTGGCCAAACTCACTCAGGATCCTTGGAGGGTATACCCACGTTTATTTGTGGGAGCTTGCACCAAGGTGTAAGTCCGTTAAGAAGGTCTTCAATGTAACTTTTCCACCTGCTCTATCTCAGCCCCTTCTTGCATTGTTCCTATGACATTGGATTTCATCACTAACTAGTGAGTTCATTGTGAGAAGGTTTTGTTTTCTTGCTTGCTTACTAGATTTTTAGTGTGTGCTGCTTGTTTTCCCTAGCGAACTCTAGGTTGGATATTTATTTAATGGCATCATTTCCTGGAACAACCAATGAGGGAACCCCTTTTCCAGGGGAACCTTTTGTTTTTCCTTCTTACGGAAACATTGGTCCTCCTCACATCGCTACTTTGAGTCTTCCAGGCCTCACGATTGGATTTTCGGTGTGGTTGTTTTCCACTCAGGCAATCCTAAATGCAGATAGTGCTTTAGTTGTAATAATTTCACACCAAGAACATCAACCTCATGTTGATCCTTCACCCTATTCACCAGTAAGATCTTCTTCACCTTATTCACTTGCAAGGTATTCTTTCATTTCATCTTCTTCGTCGAGTGAAATCTCTCAAGTCAGTAACCCGATGGATAAGAAGAAGAAGAAAAGGAAGATTAAGAAGAAGAAAAATAAGAAAGGGTCCAAACTTCCAACCACTGATGGACATGTTGGAAAGAAACCAATTACTGTTAATTGTGCTGGGAGTCTTGATGATGTCAAGATCACCCAAACAACCCGTAAGCCCAAGTACCCTTCCAGGATTTGTAAGGGTGACCATATTCTTAAGGATTTCCCTGGTCTATCCAAGGTTATAGAAGCATGGTATACAACTCCTTTCCAGTCCACGTCGTCGGCCTTTGAACAACATGTTGATGACCTCCCGTCAACTAGTCACGATACAGTTGGGAAGAAGAAAAGTAGATTCAAGTTCCCGTGCATGTTATGAAAAGGGAGTCATCTGACTCACCTTTTCCCTCATGTGGATGAAGCCTCGAAATTACTGGAAGACATGACTATTTCAAAATCTCAACTTCGAGCTACTTATCGCAAGCTCACTCTCGACCCACCTGTAGTTGATGGAATGATCAATTCGGTCCCTTCATCGATC
Source organism: Picea sitchensis (assembly GCA_010110895.2). Classification (NCBI taxonomy): domain Eukaryota; kingdom Viridiplantae; phylum Streptophyta; class Pinopsida; order Pinales; family Pinaceae; genus Picea; species Picea sitchensis. The sequence continues at coordinate 16,327 of SNQJ01S0047233.1, read as the reverse complement.
AGTTCGGTTGATCATGTAGTCAATCTGGTCATGTCCTTAGTTGAACCAGTTGACAAAGTGGTTGATCCAATCCCATCCTCGGTCAATCCCACTCTCCTGCCAGAGAGTGAAACCCAAGTGGTCGATCCATTTCCACCTGTCAACCCCATTCTCCCCTTGGAGAATGAAACCCAAGTGGTCAATCTGATCTCATCATCGGTCGATCCTACTCTCCCACTCAAGAGTAAACCCAATGATGCCCATGGTTTTCTCCTTGATACAAAATCTACCATGCAAGGGAGTACTCCTCCTTCTCCTATGGGACCCCCTCCAAGTAATGAGGCCATCCTTTTTAATTGGGGTGTACTAAATGGACCTCGCCTTGCCTCTCACATCCCTTTCAAGATTACAATACAAGTTTGTGGTCGATACGTTCCTCGGATGTTGATAGATGAAGGTTCATCTGTTAGTATTTTTTCCTCTATTGCTTGGAAATCTTTGGGTTATCCTCATCTTGTGTTGGTTAACCAGACTCTGTTAACTTTTAACAGAAGAACCAGACACCCTTTAGGAATATTTCCTCAGTTTCTCAAAACTTTGGGAGGGAAAACAATGTTTATTAACGTCATGGTAGTCCAAGACCCCTTGGATTTCGATTTACTCCTTGGGCGAGATTATGTCTATGCCATGAAATCTATTGTTTCCACTTTTTTTCATGTGATATCCTTCCCGCACGATGGAAGAATTGTGACTATTGATCAATTTTTTTTCATTGGCCCTGACTTGAACATCAACTCAATAACCTCCTTAAATGGTTCTTATATGCAAATAGTATCACCCCTGCCACAGGTCAATTATGTGGCATTGCCTCCCATGCCTTCAGTTTTCGATGCAGATGAGCGTCTTGTTACCCATGATTTTGGTGTACTCAGGCTCCTCATAAGAACTTTCTCCTGAGAAAAATGATATTCATCTCTTCCCAAAAAACTCATTTTTGAAGAGAGTTTGTAGGTTGCTAGTATCCCAGGGTGTGAGAATGACCCATTCTCACAGGTTGCCTTAAGCTAGGGTGCGAACTTCTCACAATGTGTAACATAGCTAGGGTGCAAACCTTCTCTAAAGCATGGAAAAAGATGAATCCTCGATGGTTCTAGAAGGGAATCTTATAGAAGAATGGGTTGGCATTCGAATGGTTATCCTTGTACTGGATTCCTTGATATTGTGGGATCATTCTTATCTAAGTAACCATCTCATTCTCTCCTATATATTGATGGAATTCTCATGGAAAAGGTTAAGCAATATTCATTGGAGAATTGGTGAAAGAATTGTGTAAAGGACTTAGCTTGAATAGGAGCTTGGAGACTCTAGCAAGTCTATCAAGAGGATTTGATCTTCTTCATACAAGGATTGAGCAAGTGTGTGTGTTGGAGAAAAGAACCATTGAAAGGAAGCTTGCGACATCAAGGTGATCACGTTGTAATCTTTACTTTCAATTAATATGATACAGTGGCATGTCCCTTTCCCATAAAGTTATTCTCACTTTATTGTGTAATTCCTTGATCATACACATAAGTTTATAGTTGAATATACTTTGTTATCTTCACTTTGGTTGGTTTGTGTTGTCTTGGTCTTGACCTCACAAGAGCACCGGAGCGAAGCAGGAGCAACAAAGACCCTAGGAAGCGATACTAAGGTATGTTACTTGTCCCTTCCTACTAGCTAATTCAATGGTCAAAACTTAGGGAAAGAGTCATGTCCTGTCCTGTTTTGTTCTAGATCCAGGTGGATCTAGGGAGATCTATTAGTGTCCGCACCTACCGATTAGTCCGATAACACCTCTCACTATAATCTCACTCCCTTATGACTTGGACACGGTAGTTGACATGGTAATATCTTCGGTAGGGCTATTGGAGCCTGATCTCCTTACCCCTATCGCGGCCCTTGACATGTGTTCCTTCTAGAGTTTGTTTCTTCCGTCGAGTGAAGATCTCTTGGAATCCATGACCGAGTTTTTTCCCTTGACATGGTGTCCTTCCAGAGGACTATCCTATTGGAAGTCATGATCAAGAAGAGAGTTTTGAGCATGGTTTTTGATTTCAATCTCATTAAAAAATGAAACCATCTTTGAGCATGATTTTCTTATTTCAAGCTCGTTAAAAAATGAAACCAGTTGTGAGGATAGTTTTGAGTCTCTCTAGAAACCTCATTAAAAAATGAAACAGAGACTATGAGGATAGTTTTTTTGTCTCAGTGGAAACCTCGTTAAAAAATGAAACAGAGGTTACAACCATAGTTCCTATTTCTTTGTCAAGCTCGTTAAAAAAAGAAACAAAGGTCTGGGGATTGAACCTGTATTCTCAAGCATAGTTCTTGTTCCTGTGTCAAGCTCGTTAAAAAATGAAATAGATTTCCCCCCTCTCCATTTCAGTCAAGTCCTATGTATAGTATTTGAAGCTTCATTTCATCTACTTGTTGCATTGGATAAGACAAAGCTTGGGGGGCAATGCTTCCATCCTCTGGACTTCATGCTGAAGTTGAGTCGCTAGCTTCTTAAGTTGGGGGATAAGTACCAACCATGTGTTGGGAAGTCATAAGCATAGTTTTATCTGGTTCAAGCTTATGTAAAGATGAAACCACCTACCTCAAGCATAGTTTCTTCTAGTTCACGCTTGTGTAAAAATGAAACCAGGTTCAAGCATAGTTTTGTTTAGTTTTTAAGCTTGTGTAAAAATAAAATATATCCCAAGCATAGTTTTGTTTTGTTTTAAAGCTTGCGTAAAAATGAAAACAATCCCGAGATTAGTCTTTGTTCTTTCTCATGCTCATAAATACATGAGAATAAGTTAGCTTAGTCTTTGTTCTTTCTCGTGCTCGCAAATACCTGAGAATGTAACCGAGTAAACTTTTATCACTTTTTTTTACTCGTAAAGGTTATACGAAAAAGGAACCCCCTGGAGTTCCCTTTAATCTCTTTTCAGACTCTCTAAACATGAAAAGATTGTTGAGCGATATTGTTCTTTTCACACTCATAAAAGTATTTGAAGAAAAATTCTGATGAGAGGTAGGTTATCTCTTTTTCGGTCTCATCAGACTATTTTATGAAAAATGACATTTTGGAGTTTTCTTTAAGTGTTTTTTAGACTCTCTAAAACATGAAAAACCCATGAGTTTTCTTTCTTTGGACTCGTAAAACAAGTATTGAAAGGCCCATATGGGACTGAACCACTCATTCCTAGGGTTCGTTAAACATACTCTGAGGGACTCATCCGAAGGATGAGCTTACAATTCAAGAATATGTTATCCTCCTCAAGCTTGTGTAAAAATAAAGAGGCACTCGCCAGAAATGGTGGGGCAAAAATTGGGAAAGAAATGTATCTAAACTTGTATTCTATGAAAGAGTCACCTTTGAAGATGACACCCTTTCACTCTCTTTGTGTCTAGGTTGGAAAATTCTCTTGTATCTTGATCATACTCCTATAAGATTACAAATTGGTCTGTGATCCATATTGCTGAGTCAGTTTTTCCGAGACATTTGTCGTGTTGTCAATATGTTCAAAGAGAAGTGCAACCATGAAATCCTTCTATTGCGTCGGCCATTTTTGCAGTCCTTAAGCCTTATATTGCATCGGCCATCCCCGAGTCAGTCCTAAATCACTTGTTACTCTTATCTACCTCAAATAGTTTTACCCCTTTTGTGTCATTGATGGAGGATACATTAAGGCCCTCCTGTGATGAGTCTTTTCCTATCGACTTCAACTCATTATCCTGGAATTAGACTTAGAAACTAATTCCTACCTTGGAACTTGTATGCCTCAATGGAAGGTTTCCTTGCTTTCGATAGTGGGTTTTCATTATTGATCCCTAATCAGAAGATTCCACCGAGTGTTCGACTTCAGCTCATTAATTCACATTCGTTGGATTGTACTAGAGTACCTTGGGAGTCATTGACATTAATGGTGATTTCCCTCGCACTTGTTAACGATATTCATTAATGACCAGTAATCAAGTGGTTTCTACCATGTTCGACTTCATCACATGTACTCGCATGGTTAGATTCATACTATAGAGTGGTGGAGATGAAGACCCTAGATCATTTTTATCAGATTTAGGTTGCGTTGGAGTATATTCAGTGTATTTTTGCATAGATCCATATTGTATGTCTGGTTTCTATGTTCAAATTTGAGTCTTTAGCACATAGATTCACAGTGTATTTTTGGTGGCTATGCTCAGATTTGAGTCATAATGGCATGGATCCACAGTGTATGTTTGGTGGCCATGACCTATACTACTTGACATGGATTTTCACATGTCGACATTTATGCTTTGAGTCATTTGTATTCTGAGTATGTGAATTCCTACCTTAGTGATGATATATTATTGTATTGTATTTCCTTGTTTGTTGGCATGTTTCTGACCAACGTGTTCCTTGTTCCCTACACACACTCGACAAAGTATTTCATCTATCACTTTGTTCTAACTTAATACTTTGGGGGGCTCTTTGTTACTCATTATTTTCGTCACCCTTATGACTACTAATGATGTAAACCTATCTATTTCCTTCAGAGGGGTCAGTGTCCTGAATTCTGGAAGAAAGAAGGGAGAAGAACTATTCCTGAGAGAAGAAGTTGCATTTCCCTTTGTAAAAAACCCTATTAGGGAAGTTTCTACAGGCTGCACTATACTTAGGGTGCGGCGATGCCTGATTTCCACACCCTTCTCTAAAGCTAGATTGTGTAGTTTCCGCAGGCTACACTATAGCTAGGGTGCAGAAATTCCTGTACATGGGAAAAACGAGCATCTTCTCGATGCTTCTAGAAGGAGAAGCTTCTATGGTGAGGTGTCCTCTGAACGGTTTGGATCTTACTTGCTTTCATGATTTAGTGGGATCATCCTAACCTCCTCACCTTATCCTATTCAGCTTATAAAAGGAGAGGAGCTCTCATGGAGAAAGTTAGATTGGCTTGTTATTTAGTTTTGTAGCTTGGAGTTTTTGGATCTTGTATATTGGCTTTGAGATTTGCTTTGTCAATATATATTGTGAGAAGCTATTAGATCTACAGTCTCAGAATCTGTGAGTTAGAAGTGTGTAGGAAGCAAGGAACTGTTGGAAAGAACCTGACAACATCAAGGCATCTGGTTGTATATTTCTTCCACATTCTTTAATACATATATACTTTTCTTTCCTATATGAATGTTATTTGTCCATATTGTATGATTCCTTGATAGTTTCATATCAAATGGACTCTGTTATTCTTGTCTTCGTTGGCTTGTGTTCATTTGGATATATTTCTCTATAAGCCTCACGACGGAGCTTGGATTGCATTGGCGAAGTCAGATCTTCGATATTTAAAAGGTATGTTCTAGATCCATTTCTCATTTGATAATTGAAATCTAAGGAAAGAGTAGTGTATTGTATTGTTTTGTTCTAGTTTCACAGTGAATCTAGGGGGATTGATTTGTGTTTGCACTTAACAATTAGCCCGATAATAGTATCTGTACCTAGTTATCTTGGGAGATGGATTTGAAGAAGCGGATTGTCAGGCCTGTGGGATACTGAAGAGGCGGGTTGTTAGGACCATGATCATTTTCTCTCTAGGTGAGAGAATTGCTGGGAATTAATTTCCCGAAGGTGCTAAACTGTAGCTATAGGGCTCTTAGAATTCCTGTTCGGCCTGTTGTTAAATCCCTCGAACAGAAGTGGGGCAGTTGAGGGACTATTGAGAAGAGAAGGGGCACACTTTCTGGGGTGGGACATGCATGTGGGAAAAGAGGGACTATAGGCTATTAGTTTGAGTTGGCACATGTGACATAGTATTTCCTGTTGTCTGAGATACATGAGCATGGTTAGGAATCCCATTACCCAGGTGGAGTTTAATCCCAACTCAGGGGTGACCCATTGTTGAGAGTGATGAGAAGCGTGGTCTAAGGCTAAGAGGTTCGTGGAAGGTCTGCACACAGTTGGTGATATTATTACCAAGATAAGTGGCAATTTTGTGATGAATTACATGTTGCATTATTATTTATGTGTTTATTTTTATGGTTTTTCCCTGCGCATGGTTTCTACTTGTCTTTATATTTATGGGTATTTCCTATCTATGTTGCATGTATATGTTATTATTATTTCCGTATGAATCTGGTCATTTATAGAATGTATTTGTCTGTTTTAAGTTATATATATATAAAGTTCCATAAGCGTTTGTGTGTATATGTTTTAATTTGCATACAATTCAAAAGATTTTATGTGGCATAGCCCAATTGGATGTTGGGGATGTTACAATATGGTATCAGATCATTTTCTGGAGTAGCATGGCCCGAACTAGGTGTTCAGGGATGTTTCAATATGGTATCAGAGCTCCAGTTTCACAACACTGAGCCTGGATGGGCCGAGAAAGTTGAACTGAAGTGACATTTCACAAAGAATTGATTTTGAGGTGGCCAAATTTCAAGTTACAAAGCGTCCATGGTAAAAATTAGAAGCAATTGCATGGAATTGGTAAAAATCCCCAATTTCTGTTGTTAAATTCATGGGAAAATTGAGAAATTTGGCCATGTAGTGAGATATTCCTAATTTAATATCTGTTCTAGCAAATTCAAGCCTGAAATTGGTCGAATTTGAAGTTACAGGGAAGCCATGATAGATGGAGTGAGATTAGTTGATTAAAATTCTCAATTCGTGAATTGAGTTTGGGAAAAATTTGTTCCATAAATGTCAACCAACAACGATTTGTTGTTGCATAGGTTGAATTGTTGTTATCGGGGTGAAATTGAACAAATTTCATAGTTGCAGAATGCCTATGGTAAAAATTGAGAAACGTTTTGGCAAAAGCCCCAATTTATGCAAGGAAATTCACGAGGAATTGATGCGCATAAAAATGAATGTGTGTAGGTGGGTGATCTGGGTGGATATCGGTGGCCACCCACCTATTCCACTGGCTCGAAAAATAGTTTTCCACCTCGGTAGTTTTTCAGCAGTGTTTTGGCTTCCAAAATTCTGGGGCCATTTTGAGGCCCTAAATGATGTATTTTGGGGATTTGGGGCCCAGGTCACTTCTAAAGACACTAACCTCGGCCAATTGAAAATTATTCTTCTTGGATAGAACTTTCCAACAAGCTATCATGCGTCTAAAATAGAGATCGTATGCAAAAGTTATGACCAAGGGAAGTTGATGTACTAACTTACCCAAACGGGGCCAACATGACTTTTGGCACTTCATCTCCTAGGTTTAGGTTTTTGGACGTCTAGGGTTTTTGACATTCATGTTTATTTTCAAATGCCTTCAGAGCCTCATGGTAACCATGTTCTTTCAAATGAGCACAACCATCACATCTCTTCTCAGAGATAAGCCACCACCCTTCCAACATGCTTGTTTTTCACTGCATGTTATAGTTTCAGCTTATTTCCTTATTGAATAGAAAACTAGTTTTACTGTATCTCTGTTATTTTGTGTTAAACATATTTTAATAATCTGTATTCATTTCGTTCTGCTCATAAAATATAGATAAGTGGTATTAGAGCGGTCTTCTCCTTTTCATCTTAATGCATGTCCCCAACGAGGTCAGGGTACAAAGAATTGGGCCTCGAGCTTCTTTCTCTTGAGGAAAAAATCTCTCACACGCCCAAGCGACCTCTCATGGCAGGAGAAAATAAATATGATGAGACATGAGATGATTTCAAAAAATTTCTTGAGGAATCCCTCACACAACAAAGGAATGAGATGATGGATAGTTTCACGCATATCCTTTGGCGGCTACCAATAGGCTACACATCTTCCTTGATAAGAGGCGCTACTCCCTTCAAGGTACAAATCAACTTTGATATTCCTATATTTGAAGTTCAGATAGAGATAGATGTTGTAGACAAGTGGTTGAATCTACTAGAAGGGTATTTTTCTGTCCATAACTTTTTGAATAGAGAAAATATTACTTTTGTGCTCCTCAAAGTCGTTCCCCATGTCAAAGATTGGTGGGAAACTTTCTATGATCAAAAGGAAACAGAGGATCCCTCATTATCTATAGTCATGACCATCGGGGAATCCTTTAGGGATGTTGTTAAGGAGAAATACTACCTTGTGGGAAGTTATGACGATTTGTATACCAAATGGACCACATTGTGCCAAGAAAGAGACCAAGCAGTGCCAGAGTTCAAAAATATCTTCCATACCTTGCACAACAAGATGGGTATCAAATATTCAGAGCGACATCTGGTGCTCAAGTATTGTGGTTCTCTACATAGATACATCCATACTGAAATGGAATTTATGGACATCTCGTCCTTGGGTGCAGCCTACTGATATGCCATCAAAATAGAGCATAATCTCAAACAAAAGATGTGTCAATTTGGGCCTGGGAACCCCTCACAGAAAAAACCAAGAAAGGGTGGCCCCAACCTACAAAAAAAAGTATAGAGAAAAGATGGACAGTATCAGGAGAACTAGTCCAACCCGCAAGCAAAGAAGAACACCAGAAAGACAAATAAATATACTGAGAAGTGGTGTGACTTCCATAAGAGCCCTTGGCATAACACTATTGACTGCTGCTCAAAGCAGTCATTGGTGGCCAAAGTGAAGGCCTCTGAATCAGATGTGGGTTCTGAATCTGAGTCAGAACCAGAAAGGGGAAGACATATCATTGATACAGAACCCAGTGCCACCGTTGCTACCACCAAGCTCCAACCTGGTGAACCAGACAAGCCAGAAGAAGGAGAGTGCCTCTTCCATTCATAGATGTGGGTAAAAGGCACCCCACTGCACTTCATCATTGATAGTGGTAGCCAGAAAAACCTCATTTCAGTAGAGGTCATTAAGCGATTGGCCCTATCAATAATGTCGCACCCACAACCCTACACCATTGGATGGCTCCGCCAAGGAAGCGATATCCACGTCAGCCAACAGTGTCGACTTTCATACAACATCAAGCCCTTCAAAGACGAGGTATTGTGTGATGTTTCTCCTCTTGAAGTTTGTAATGTTCTTTTGGGCCAACCTTATTTATGGAAATGTCATGTTGTATGATTCGGATTATTTTTAGCACTAAATGAGAGTGTAGATATAACACATAAATATACAGAGATATTGCAAGAGAGACAACAATATAACAGATATATATTGGAAATATAACAAGAGTCACATATATACAGTAATACATGATTTCTATTAATGAAATAAATGTACAGAGACTGTAAAAATAAAGAGTGAAAGACTCGCTAGAATGGTGGCAGCTTATCTCTAAGGAGAGATGTGACGGCTACTCGCATTCACAAGAAAATGATTGTTACAGTGAGGCTCTAAGGGAATTTCTAACATAAGTAAAATCCAAAACCCTAACCCTAGAAGATGAAAATCCAAAAGTTTTGCGGGCCCCGGTGGGGGTAGTTGATACATCAACTTCCCGAGAGCGTAACTTTTGCATGATCTCCATTTGGGGCGCTCGATACACCATTGGAAAGGTCTAACCAAGAAGAAAATTTTTAAACTAGTATAGGCTAGTTCCTTTGGAAATATCTTGGACCTAAAATCCCTAAAAAACATCGTTTAGGGCCTCACAATGACCCCATAAGTTTGGAACATGAAAAACTGTCGAAAAACTACCAAGATGGAAAACTATTTTTCGAGCCCATGGAATAGGTGCGTGGCCACCGATATCCACTTGGATCAATCCTCCCTCCTTAGGAAGAAATGGTCTTCATTTCATTGAGTTTACGGGGGAGAGAGGGAAGCATTTGTTGAATTTTGAAGGGTAGACCCAGGGTTCAATGCTTCAACAAAGCACCAACAAAACCTTAACTACCGGCCCTTTCAGCAACACCTGCGAAGCATATGAAGTCTCACCTGAGGTAGAGGTAGAGGGGGTTGTAGGAATCAGGTGTTTGCAACCTAGCTGGGACATAGATATTTGATCACAATACTTAACAGAGCACTTAGAAATTAACATTCATTAGTCTTTAACCCTTATTCACATCGCAGGTCAAACCCTGATTACAAAAAAACATAGTATTAATCAATATCTAAGTACATCTAATTATTTAGCACATAGAATTAGAACAAATCTAGCATTCATTCACATCATAAAGCACTAAGCATCATTGGATCTACCTATCATGCATCTAGATCAATCAAATAAGTACATAAACACCATAAATATCATTGCACAAAGAACAATAACACAGGATATACGTGGTTCACCCCAGTGTGGGGCTACGTCCACCAACTCTTCTTCTCTTCTTTATTAGTCTCTTCAATATCCTTACAATCACCAAGCCACAAAACCAACTCCGCATAAGACAGGAGATTTGCACGCACCTCACTAGATGCTCCTTCCCCAAGTTAGATCAAAGCACAAAACCTTACACAATTTGTTGACAAAGTACTTACAAAACACTTGCACTTAGCTCTGCAAGCCTTAACACATCTTCTTGCACATAGATAATATCAACACTAAGCCATAGGTTCCTTCTTACCTCACCTAGATACTTATTTATACATTACAAAAGGGCCTAAACATGGGCAAAACCCATGAGCCAACATCCCATACCCATTACATAAACCCTAAAACCCAAAAAACCCACAAAAAGGGAGAGATCTCGGGATCTCCACTTCTCTTGGGCGCTCAGTCTTTGACCAGCCTGTCGAAGTCCTAAAAATGGTCAAACATGACCAATGTTTCCACAAAACTTGTTTGAGGGCCAACAGGCCCCCAACACTCACCTCTGACTAGTCCCGAGTCACTCTGATTTGGGTAACACTGCCTCAAATTCCTTGAGATTATCTCGAGTTGCCTCGACTTACTGCTTCGCCAGAGCCTCCTGCTCAAGGAACTCCTGAATGACTTGCTCGATGACAGGCCCTTCCATGCATTGTTCCACTGCTACAACCACTTGTTCTAGGTGTGATCCTTGTCCCTCGATTTCTTCAAATAGGGTGCAGGCTTCATCCTGCACCGGCTGGAGTCACTATGTCACCTCCATCACTTTTCTCTCTATAGCAGTGACCTGCTACTGAACTGCGCGCTGCTCCTATGATATCTTCATATTCTCAACAGACATAAGCTACTTCAGTTGTTCTTTCATGACCGATGCTTGTTGTTTAGCCTCTTGGAGCTATGCCTCCAATCTCCTTAGCTCTGGGTCTTCTACAAGGCACTCATAAGTCTATGCACTTCGATTACTGAGTTTCTTTCATTCTGAGGCTAACGCCTTGATTCTTTCTACTGCTCTCCTGGAAATTTCTTCCCTCTAATCTCTTACTTCTTGCAGGATGCTAGGCACTGCTTGCAGTTCTAGCTCTGCTACTCTTTCTTGAAGTTGTTGAATGGCTTCAACGAGCTTCCCCACTTGGCTCTCTATTGTCTCTTCTTCTATTTGGGCCAAACCTGACACAGAGAGAAGTTCTCTAGTTACTGCCTCTCTAACCATAGTCTACTCTGCTAGTAGCGAGTCTTTTTCTTTCTGGATTTTCTCCTTGTCTTCTTCGAACTTTGCCTGAAGTTCATATGTCTCTTGCTGTGAAACCCAAAGTTTCTCTAGGGCTTCCTCCTTTGATTGCTTTAAGGCCTCTGTGGCTTGTTGTTTTTCTTCCTGTACTCGACGAATGTGAGCCTCCGTAGCATATTCTATCCTTCGCTATTGGGAGGGATCATCCCCTAATTCTGCACCTTCTGATGACGACGGTGCGGTAGACACTGTGTAGTTTGAATAGAGAGCATGTTGTACCCTCTTCAGCTCCACCTCGATTCTTTCATACATTATCTCCTGCTTTGCTTCATTTCGTTGCAAAATATCCTCTGAAGCATTTGCTACAGCAATATCATCCACTGTGAGAAAATTCTATGACTGAGGCTTATTGGCTCGGGATTTCTTCCACGCTGAAGGCTTCTTTCAAGAAACCTTTCATTTCTTTGATGTCTTGGCCTCTGTAAGGGGCTATTTTGGTGGTGTTACTTCTCCCTTTTTTTGTTTGTCTTCTTCCCTTTCCTCTTCTTGGTTTACTTTGTCTCCTCCTCCTCCTCCAGGTGAGTCAAGCGCGGTTTCCTCCGATGCGCTGTTTATCTCCTAAACTTATTCCTTATTTTTATTTTTCTTAGCGCTGCTCGGTCCATTACACTAAGTCCTGGTGACCACAGGAATTTCGATGAGGTCGGGGTCGGAGATTTCTGCATCTCCAACTGGTACAAGGAATTTTGCAGGTCATTCCTTGGTTATCTCCTCCATATATTTTTTAGTCAATTTGTAGTAAGACTGCAACTCCTCCTTGTTTTTGTCCTTGCACGTGGTGATATATATGTAGTGTCAGTTTGCATGGAACTTCACGAGTGGCTTGAACCTATGGAGTGTATTCAACGTCATTCAGGGGAAGGATTCAATGGTGCATGTGAGTTGTAGGTAGTAGGTGTGGAAGACAACATTTGACTTCCACTTCTTCGTCATATAGCTTGTATACCACAAGGTGGTGAACCTCGTGGCTAGTGGTTCTGATGGATCGACTTATGGGAATGTTACTCCCTCTGGCATCTCCCAAGTGAAAATTACTATAGGAATGAGTAACCAGCTGAAGTGGAATTCATAGGCTTGGTCCTGTGCTTTGTGACAATCCTTCTCCAACTCATTGATGAGGTAGCTCACCCAATTATCTGCATCCCTTCAATTCACTTCCCTCTGAGGTCGACGACGAACCCTGTAACTTGCATTGGTCTTTTCTTCCTGATGAGCTTACCAGTGATTAGTTGACAAGCTAGGTGCACTGCGCCATATTGGATGGAGGCTACCTTGTAGCCTTGCTTCCCCTTCTCCACATCGCCATAGGTTTCCTTTATATGTTGTGCCAGGGAGTGATATGTAGCCTTCCTCGGATAGAACTGGTGAGGGTCTCATCCCTACACACTCAATCCAGTGATCATGTGGATCAGTGTCGGATCGATAGTCACACACCTATCTAACCAGAGATAACCTCCATGGTAGCACAACATGAGGAGTTTAACGCATGCGTTAACCTCTTGATGTCTACCGAAGTGGGGTATCTTCATGATGTCGAGGTTCGTGGACCTCACAATCTCCTTGATCCACAATTGGGGGACTATCTTCGGTTTCTTCCCAGTCGTCTTTGTCAAGTACCTATGCGGTGCAAGAAACGCATAATTCTTCCTATCTCCTAAGTTAAATTCATTGATCTTAAGATAATGGATCAGTCCTAGCTATGATCCAACTGTGTGTATTCCCTTTGAGAGGTACGCAGTGATGAGTGTACACTCAAAGTCACACGGGACACTGTCATGACTAACTACGTCAGCCATAGGTGGGATGTAGTCAGGAAATATTGACAGGATCAGCTTCACGTTCGCTAGGTCATCGCGGTGTTTGCTTCTCTTCTCTGTCACAGTTCGGGATGGCCCAAATCGACGTCCACTTGAGGGGGATGCTTGCAATTCTCGTGTCGATGAGGTCTGTACTCCTGCAGACATAAATTTCTCAGCCATAAGGTCTATTAGGATCTCCTCCACAGACTTCTCTACTGCGTTATGTTCTCTCGACATACACACTCGTGGTCAAATAGCTCGGGTAGGAAAACAAACACTTAAGGTAAGAAAAATGAGTGGCGAGGTCTCAAAATCACAGCGCGATAGAAATCAATTATCTATGTGCTCGGATAATCATAGTTTTCAAAAAGTGGTCCTGGTGAGGCATTCAACGGATTAAATAGGCAACGACGTAACAGATTCCTCCAACTGGTTGAAATGCCTTAATCAATACAATTTCATCCATTATGGCATGGTATAATGGTGATATTTTCCATAATAACAGTGTTTCTAACCATTCCAGAGCATCATTCGAATGCTCGGGACGCCTCCAATGGTCATATAGCTTCGTCGTGGCAAAGTGTCATTCTGCGTTGTTCTGCTATTCTAACGAGGTTCAATTTTTGCAAGCCTGCTTCTTGAGAAGTCTTCACTGGAACCTCCTGTAGTCTTTCTAAATTTTCTTTCTTCTTACTGAGATTTCTATCCTTCTTCCCTGTGATCTGAGTTTTTGGATTCCTCTTTCCATTTGTATTCTTATCTTCTCTTAGCATAGTAACTCTGCACTGTTGATGTTCTCTCAAAAATTATGCATGCAATATCTCTTCTCTTACTAATTCTAGGGTATGTTCTCTTCTCTCCTGCCTGGATAGGTTCTTTAAGCCTTCTTGTGTTCTTTAAAATTCAACAGCTAAGTCTCTGGCCCTCAGTTGATTCGACTTTTCCTCTTGTTCTTGTACTAGTGTTTTAGGATTAATTCGTAAGTGCAGACACAAACCGATCTCCCTAGATCCACCTGGATCTGGAACAAAGCAGGACAGAATAATACTCTTTCCCTAGATTTAGACTAATGAATGGACTAGGAGGCAAGAATCATGAACATACCTTGTGATCACTTCCTTAGGTCTCTGTTGTCCAGCTTCACTCCAATTTTCTTGTACCGTCAAGACCACAACAGTACAAACCAATCGAAGTGAAGACAACTCAATATATTCAATAGCTAATCTATACATATGATCAAGGATTTATGTAATAAAGTGACATTAGCTTTATGGGAAAGGGACATATTACTGTATTAAATTGATAGAAAGTAAGACTTACATCCTGAGCCTTGATGTTGCAAACCTCCTTTCGATGGCTCCTAGCTCTGACACACACACTTGCTCATGCATGAAGAAGATCAACCACTTTTGATAACCTTGTTGGTCTTCCTCGCTGTTGTAGCATTAGTCCTTCATACAATCTTGCACTAATTCTCCAATAATTCTCTTGCTAGTTTGCTTGTAACCTTTTTCATGATAATCCCATCAATTTATAATAGAGAATGGATTAGTTACCTAGATAGGAATGATCCCAAAATATCTGGAAAGCCAGTACTTAGATAACCACTCGAATGCCATCTCATCCTTCTAGAAGGTTCGAGAATTTATCTTTTTCCCTTCTTTAGAAAGAGTTCGCACCCTAACAGTTAGGCACAGTGCAAACTTCTCGCACCCTAGCTTAAGGCAGCCTACGAGAATCATGCATTCTCGCAAGCAAATGTATAGACATCCTGCGAACCTTCCTCAAAACTGTGATTTCTGGAAAGAGACAAAGGTAACTTTTCTCTGGAGAAAATTCTAATGAAGAGCCTGATTACGCCATAATCAATACATCATCACGATGACCAAAATCATGGATAACAGAATGCCCCCCAAAGTCTGAGATTGGAACTAGTGACAATCGATAGACTTTGTAAGCTGCATGTGTGTGTCGAGAACCAGGAGCACATCTAATCGAAAACCTGCGAACAATCAAGCATCTACAGAGTATCATATATACCAAATCTAAGGTAGGCATTCCCATACTCAGATCATAGACTGATAACATCATAAACAAAGTCATGGCCACCAATCATACACTATGGATCCATGCCGTCAAAGTATAGCATAGCCACCTGAATACACCGTGGATCTATGCTAAAATTTTCAAATCAAGAGGACATAGCCACGAAACATACATAGTGGATCTATGTGCCACAAATTATACATACTCCATCACAACCTGGATCACAAAAATGATACCCAGGGTCTTCAATCTTGTCGCCCAAAGTACGAATCTAACCATATGATTACATATGTTGAAGTCGAACATCGTAAAAACCACTTGATTACCGGTCATTGATGTAATCGTTAACAAGTGCGAGGGAAATCACCATTGATGTCAATGAATCCCAAGGTACCATAGTACAATCCATCGAGTGTGAATAAATGAGTCAATGTCGAACATCCGACGGAATCCTTCAATCAGGGGTCAATGATGTAAACCCACTGTCGAAAGTGAGGAAACTTGCCATTGAGGCATGCAAGCTCCATGGTACTAAATAATTTCTAAGTCTTGATCCCGGATAATGAGCTGAAGTCGACAGAACAAGACTCATCACAGGAGGGCCTTGATGTATCCCCCATCAATGACACGAAATAAGTAACTGAGTTTGAAAATGAAATAGAGCATGTGGCAATTGGACTAGACACAGGGAAGGCCGACACGAAGAGAATGGACAACTGCAGATGGCCGACTCAATATAGGTTTCAAATGGACTTCTCTTGAACATATGAACGACACAACCAATGATTTGGAAGCATTGACTCAAAGACGACACATAGAATGACCTAGTAATCAATCGAAAGAGAGAGAAATGGATTCCCCAAACTGGCTTTAAATGATGAATAGGGGGTGTCATGTTCAAGAGCGACACTTACTGCCAATCAATACGAAGATGAAACATATCCCTTTCCCAAATTTTCCCCCACCATTTCTGGCAAGTACCTCTTTATTTTTACGCAAGCTTGAAGAGGATCAC
>SNQJ01S0047232.1:133239-143243 GCA_010110895.2 Picea sitchensis | reverse complement strand
TGAGCTAAACAACATCAAAATAGTGAACCAACTTCAAATACAATCATTTTAATTGCAATATCTTTACAATCCCAATTAACAACATTAATAGGGAACCTCCCTCAAGGTTCAAATACAATCATTTTAATTGCAATATATTTATAATACCAATTAACAACATTAATATGAAAGCTCCCTCGAATTACTTTCGCATTCCCATTTGCCCACTTAGGAGTATGCTAGTTTTAATCTTATATGAATCGATAAAAAAAACAATTAAAATGCTCCTATAAAAAATCCTTTTGATTATGTCCATGATAATTTATTCCACATTCAAATGACAATGGCTATTCATCTCGTCAAGGATGAAGGATAGTTTAGTCTATCGTCTCATCAATAAGAGAGAGATGAGGAGCTCATGTTACTTAATTTACTCCACGATCAGATAGCAATTGCTATTCAACCAGTCAATGTTGGACTACGACGAAGGATAGTTTCGTCTGTCGTCTCATCAGTGAGAGAGATGAGGAGCGCATGTTACTTAATTTATTCCATGATCAGATAGCAATGGCTATTCAGCCAGTCAGTGTCGGACTATGTCGAAGGATAGTTTCATTTGTCATCTCATCAATAAGAGAGAGATGAGGAGCACATGTTACTTAATTTATTCCATGATCATATAGCAATGGATATTCAACCAGTCAATGTCGGACTACGATGAAGGATAGTTCCATCTGTCGTCTCATCAGTAAGAGAGAGATTAGGAGAATATGTTACTTAATTTATTCCACGATCAGATAGAAATTGCTATTTGGCTAGTCAATACCAGACTACGACGAATGGCAATTTCTCCTATTGTCTCATTAGTAAGAGAGAGACGAGGAGATCATGTTACTTAATTTATTCCACAATTAGATAGTAATTGTTATTCAGCCAATCAATGTCAAACTATGACGAAGGATAGTTCCATCTGCCATCTCATAAGTAAGAGAGATGAGGAGCGCATGTTACTTAATTTATTCCACGATTAGATAACAATGGCTATTCAACAAGCCAATGTCACACTATGGTGAAGGATAGTTTTTATTTTGGTCTTATCAGTAAGAGAGAGATGAGGAGCCCATATTACTTAATTTAATCCATGATCAAATAACAATGGCTATTCAACCAGTCAACTTCGGACTACGACGAAGGATAACAAATCCTAGTTTTGTTTCTCGTCTCATCAGTAAGAGAGAGATAAGGAGTGCATGTTACTTAATTTACTCCACGATCATATAACAATGGCTATTCATCTAGTCAATGTTGGACTACGACGAAGGATAGTTTCATATGTCATCATCAATAAGAGAGAGATGAGGAGCACATGCTACTTAATTTATTACATGACAGATAGCAATGGCTACTCAACCCATCAATGTTGAATGATAGTTCCATCTATCATCTCATCAACAACATAGAAATAAGGAGTTGGGTCCTCGAGCGAACCATTTATCAATAAGACGAGTGAAAATGCATTGCAGATAGACAATGAACAACATCCGAAAAACCCGAAAAACAAAATTAAAATGCTCCTATAAAGAATCCTTTTGATTATGTCCATGATAATTTATTCCACATTCAGATAGCAATGCCTATTCATCTCGTCAAGGATGAAGGATAGTTCAGTCTATCGTCTCATCAGTAAGAGAGAGATGAGGAGCTCATGTTACTTAATTTATTCCACGATCAGATAGCAATTGCTATTCAACCAGACAATGTTGGACTACGACGAAGGATAGTTTCGTCTGTTGTCTCATCAGTGAGAGAGATGAGGAGCACATGTTACTTAATTTATTCCATGATCATATAGCAATGGCTATTCATCCAATCAATGTCGGACTACGACGGAGGATAGTTTCATTTGTTATCTCATCAGTAAGAGAGAGATGAGGAGCACATGTTACTTAATTTATTCCATGATCATATAGCAATGGCTATTCAACCAGTCAATGTCGGAATACGATGAAGGATAGTTCCATCTGTCATCTCATCAGTAAGAGAGAGATTAGGAGAACATGTTACTTAATTTATTCCACGATCAGATAGAAATGGCTATTTGGCTAGTCAATACCAGACTACGACAAATGGCAATTTCGCCTATTGTCTCAATAGTAAGAGAGAGACGAGGAGCTCATGTTAATTTATTTCACAATTAGATAGTAATTGCTATTCGGCCAATCAATGTCAAACTATGACGAAGGATAGTTCCATCTGCCATCTCATCAGTAAGAGAGATGAGGAGTGCATGTTAATTTATTCCAAGATCTAATAACAATGGCTATTCAACTAGTCAATGTCGGACTATGGTGAAGGATAGTTCCATATTCCATGTCATCAATAAGAGAGAGATGAGGAGTGCATTTTACTTAATTTATTCCACGATTAGATAGCAATGTCTATTCAACCAACCAATGTCGAACTATGGTGAAGGATAGTTTCATCTGTTGTCTCATCAGTAAAGAGAGATGAGGAGCGCATGTTAATTAATTTAATCCATGATCAGATAGAAATGACTATTCAACCAATCAACGTTGGAATACGATGAAGAATAGTTATGTCTGTCGTCTCATTAGTAAGAGAGAGATGAGGGGCACATGTTACTTAATTTATTCCACGATCATATAGCAATGGATATTCATCTAGTCAATGTCGGACTACGAAGAAGGATAGTTTCGTCTGTCGTATCATAAATAAGAGAGAGATGAGGAGCGCATGTTACTTAATTTATTCCACGATCAAATAGAAATGGCTATTCAGCTAGTCAATACCAGACTACGACGAAGGATAGTTTCATCTATCATCTCATTAGTAAGAGAGAGATGAGGAGATCATGTTGCTTAGTTTATTCCACAATTAGATAGCAATTGTTATTCAGCCAATCAATGTTAGACTATGACAAAGGATAGTTCCATCCACCATCTCATCAGTAAGAGAGATGTGGAGTGCATGTTACTTAATTTATTCCACGATTCGTTAACAATGGCTATTCAGCTAGTCAATGTCAGACTATGGTGAAGGGTAGTTCTATCTGCCATCTTATCAATAAGAGAGAGATGAGGAGTGAATTTGACTTAATTTATTCCATCATTAGATAGCAATGGCTATTCAATGAGACAATGTCAGACTATGGTGAAGGATATTTTCGTGTGTCGTCTCATTAGTAAGAGAGAGATGAGGAGTGCATGTTACTTAATTTAATCCATGATCAAATAGAAATGGCTATTCAACCAGTCAACGTCGGACTACGACAAAGGATAGTTCCATATGTCGTTTCATCAGTAAGAGAGAGATGAGGAGTGCATGTTACTTAATTTACTCCACGATCATATAACAATGGTTATTCATCTAGTCAATGTTGGACTACGACGAAGGAGAGTTTCATATGTCATGTCATCAATAAGAGAGAGATGAGGAGCGCATGCTACTTAATTTATTACATGACCAGATAGCAATGGCTATTCAACCCATCAATGTTGAATGATAGTTCCATCTATCATCTCATCAACAACATATAAATAAGGAGTTGGGTCCTCGAGCAAACCATTTCTCAATAAAAGAAGTGAAAATGCATGCAGATAGACAATGAGCAACATCCGAAAAACCTAGTACTTTCCTTCACTTCGAGGATGGTACCTAGGATTCAAATCCATCAAATCCATTACAAGAATGCTCATAGTGAGCTCAACATGTCACTTGCGGGAATTGACATGGTGGAAAGGGCACATTACCAATTTCCATTATGTAGGAGACAATTATGTACTATGCATATTTCTTTGTCCATTGGATACAACACTATTCACCATCCAATAGTCATTGGCTTATTGTATAGTACATATCACTTGCCCATTAAACATTCCCAATATCACATCATACAACAAACCCTATAGGACTTTGAAATCTCACTATAACCTACAAACAAAACCTACAAACCCTGGAATATAGACCCTAGGACTTTCCTCTAGACTATAGACCCTATAAGACTTTGAAATCTCACTATAACCTACAAACAAACCCTTCCTACTAGAGGTTTCCAACATAGTCCCATTTTCTACTAGTACAAGGATATAAAATGGACAAAAAAATATGTTGAAATGATTCACATTTGGATTCACACCAGTGAATTTCTCCTCTGATGTTTTTTCCTCCAACTTCATCTTACGAGAACACCAATTATGAATGTAGATTATTGTGTTGCATGCCTCTACACAAAGAAAAGTCAATAAGTACTAATCATGAATCAAGTCCTTAGTAGAACCTATGATGGATCGATTCCTCTACTCTGCAAACCCATTCTATTGTGGGTTTAATAGAACAACTAGCTCCCTCTTGATTCCCAACTCCTTGCAAAACCCCTTAAAATCCTTGGAGGTATACTCACCCCCATTTTCGAATCTCAGATCTTTAATATTTTTCCTTGTTTGTTTTTCATCTAGAGATTTGAACTTTTGAAACTTGTAAAATACCTCTCTTGGTCTTTAGGAACTAGATCTAAGTTTTGTGACATAAGTAGTTAATGAAGGAAACATAGTACATGATTTCTGAAATTCATGCTATTGACATCGGTCCACAAACATTTGAATGCACTAGGTCTAGTATCTCTTTAGTCTTATGCTTGTTTCTTGGGAAAGAAACCTTGGCATGCTTTCCAAGCATGCACCCTATGGATACTCTATGTTGCTTGATATTGAATTATGGAGGATATGTGACTATTGCCCTTAGAACAAGCAATGTTCTACGATGTAAGTGTCACATTCTCTTGTTCCACAACTCACACAAGATGTCAGTGTTATGAAACAATGATCAAACAGACCCACTACAAACTCATCATGACCATACCTTGTCTGAAAGGATGTCTTGATAGTATCTTCTTCTCAAAATATTACTTGATGATAACCTAATATCAATTCAATCTTATAAAATATCTTTGCTCCCTTTAACTGATCAAAGAAATCATCAATCCTCGGAAAAAGATACTTTTTATTTATTGTAACCTTATTTAGTTGTCTAAACTCAATACATAACCTCAGAGTTCCATCCTTTTTCCTCACAAAAAGAACTAGAGCACCCAAAGGAGAAACACTTGGGTGTATGTACCACTTATTTGACAACTCTTCCAGTTGCATATGCAACACTTTCAAATCTAGTGTGATCATTATGTAGGGGGTCTTGGACACTGGGGAAGATCCAGGAATCAATGTCTCTCTTTGGTGAAAATCCTGGAAATTTCCCCAAAAAATCCTCATATTTCTTCAAGACTTGATAGTCTTTAAGATTTGGCACTTCATCCTTGGTTGGCTCTTCCATATTCACTGCATATATTTGGCACCATTTTCTAAGACTTCTCTTTAGCTGTAATGTTGAAATCTCTCTTACATATATAGACCTTGGAATACCTTGAATTGCCCTTGAATTTACTTCCTTATCAAGACATGTAAAATGTTTGTTGTAGCAATCTAGGAAAACATGATGCATGTCCAACCAATCCATACCAAACAAATATTCATATGAACCAAGTTGTATGATGTTCAAATTAAAGTTATTGATGACTCCATTCATGTTCATTGTGTAATCTTTAACAAGCTCATTGATTGTTCTCTTGGTTCCAATGACTACTTAAACCAACCAATACTTTTCATGCTTACATGTCTTCAATTAAAATCCGTCAACCACATTAGGATCTATATAACTATGACTAGATTCATAATCAATAGAAAGATCTATGGGTTGATTATCAATCTTACCTTCCACCTCAATCATGTGGGATTGATAATTTTCTTGTCTATTCTCCAAGGATGCATAAATCCTTGGCACGCTCTTGCCCATGTCCTCCAATGCATTAGATTATTGAAAGTTACACATTGTCCTCATCCTATCTCCTTTATGAGGGAAATCCTTAAACATGTGGTCTCCCTCAAATCCCCAACACTTTATAGGGTTTTGTCTTGGCCTTTTCCCCAATGAATTTTTCATATTGGGCTCATTCCTTGCTTGCTTCCCTTGCCTATATGACTGAGAATCACTTCTAAAGAAAGGTGGCTCGAATCCTTTCTTCTTCTAATCCACATTTCCTTTCTTTTTGTCAACCCAATGTTTTTGAAAACTATGTCTTCCCTTATTATGTTCATAAAGATACTTTTCTTTTCTTATGGCTTCTTCCAGTGTCTCGGGATCATCAAACTGAATTTTATCACTATAGAAAAAGGGTGGCCCACTTAGAAATATTTGTATTTTAACCTTCTCATCCCTTATGAAGCCAACATACCTCGACAATTCATGGAACCTCCTCTAATACTTATCCCTCATGTCATGAGATCTAGATGCTTCTACTTTCCTTGCATTGGGTGCTTGTTTTGTGACAGAATATTTATTGACTTGTCTCTACAACATATTCAGACTCTATAGTAACTCCCTGTAATATCTTATCATCCTTTCATTGTCCACTGTGTAGCTCTACACTTCTTTCTAAAATCTTCTCATAGTATCGACTTGATCCATAAGTTATATACTTTTATTCTATGTCCATTGGACTCAGTCTCTAGATTTCTCAGGCTAATATGTAAACTTTTGATTTCATCCTCATGGATGTTATATCTCTGGGCATCCTACATATCTATAGTCCTCATATACTAACTGTATATGTTCTTCTCGTACCTCTAATTATCAAAAAATGTGCATGCAACAATTATTATTAGAATTATGCATATTGTAAACTATTTAATTAATTATGTTATATGTCATCCTTCATCTAATTTTATAGAGAATATAGATGTACTAATAATTTTTTTTATCCTTTAGACATAATCTCTTTTGAATAATATTTCCAATGGATATACTCATGCCTCATCTTGAGTTATGGGCTAAAAGTTGTAGTTTTTTGAATTTTCCATCTCTACTCAATTATGCATTGTTCTGACTAGTGAAATTTATCTAAGAGACCATGTTTAGCCATATGTGAAAGAAAATATATCAGGAATATAAAATATATATATTGGGAGAAGGTAGGATTTATGATTGTGAACACAACAATTTTCGGATATGGAATCCAATGCTCCAATCAAATTCTATATATTGACTAGGAAAAAAGCCTCAAGAAAAAGTTATCCATATCGACGAGCAAGTAAAATGTTGTCTAACTAAATTTTTCGATACTTGTGATTTGGGGTCCCTTTACCTTCACTGAAGATTTCATAAATCCCCCAAAAGTGCCATATGTCGGACTACGACGAAGGATAGTTCCATCTGTCATCTCATCAGTAAGAGAGAGATTAGGAGAACATGTTACTTAATTTATTCCACGATCAGATAGAAATGTCTATTTGGCTAGTCAATACCAGACTACGACAAATGGCAATTTCGCCTATTGTCTCAATATTAAGAGAGAGACGAGGAACTCATGTTACTTAATTTATTTCACAATTAGATAGTAATTGCTATTCGGCCAATCAATGTCAAACTATGACGAAGGATAGTTCCATCTGCCATCTCATCAGTAAGAGAGATGAGGAGCGCATGTTAATTTATTCCACGATCTAATAACAATGGCTATTCAACTAGTCAATGTCGGAATATGGTGAAGGATAGTTCCATCTTCCATGTCATCAATAAGAGAGAGATAAGGAGTGCATTTTACTTAATTTATTCCACGATTAGATAGCAATGGCTATTCAACCAACCAATGTCGGACTATGGTGAAGGATAGTTTCATCTGTTGTCTCATCAGTAAAGAGAGATGAGGAGTGCATGCTACTTAATTTAATCCATGATCAGATAGAAATGGCTATTCAACCAATCAACGTTGGAATACGACGAAGAATAGTTATGTCTGTCGTCTCATCAGTAAGAGAGATGAGGGGCACATGTTACTTAATTTATTCCACGATCATATAGCAATGGATATTCATCTAGTCAATGTCGGACTACGACGAAGGATAGTTTCGTCTGTCGTATCATCAATAAGAGAGAGATGAGGAGCGCATGTTACTTAATTTATTCCACGATCAGATAGAAATGGCTATTTAGCTAGTCAATACCAGACTACGAGGAATGATAGTTGCATCTATCATCTCATTAGTAAGAGAGAGATGAGGAGATCATGTTGCTTAGTTTATTCCACAATTAGATAGCAATTGTTATTCAGCCAATCAATGTCAGACTATGACAAAGGATAGTTCCATCCGCCATCTCATCAGTAAGAGAGATGTGGAGTGCATGTTACTTAATTTATTCCACGATTCGTTAACAATGGCTATTCAGCTAGTCAATGTCAAACTATGGTGAAGGGTAGTTCTATCTGCCATCTCATCAGTAAGAGAGAGATGAGGAGTGCATTTGACTTAATTTATTCCACGATTAGACAGCAATGGCTATTCAACGAGTCAATGTCAGACAATGGTGAAGGATATTTTCGTTTTTCGTCTGATCAGTAAGAGAGAGATGAGGAGTACATATTACTTAATTTAATACATGATCAAATAGAAATGGCTATTCAACCAGTCAACGTCGGACTACGACAAAGGATAGTTCCATATGTCGTTTCATCAGTAAGAGAGAGATGAGGAGTGCATGTTACTTAATTTACTCCATGATCATATAACAATGGCTATTCATCTAGTCAATGTTGGACTACGACGAAGGATAGTTTCATATGTCATATCATCAATAAGAGAGAGATGAGGAGCGCATGCTACTTAATTTATTACATGACAGATAGCAATGGCTACTCAACCCATCAATGTTGAATGATAGTTCCATCTATCATCTCATCAACAACATAGAAATAAGGAGTTGGGTCCTCGAGCAAACCATTTCTCAATAAAAGAAGTGAAAATCCATGCAGATAGACAATGAACAACTTCCGAAAAACCTAGTACTTCCCTTCACTTTGAAGATGGTACCTAGGGTTCAAATCCATTACAAGAATGCTCATAGTGAACTCAACATGTCACTTGCGGGAATTGACATGATGGAAAGGGAACATTACCAATTGCTATTATGTAGGAAAAAATTATGCACTATGCATATTTCTTTGTCCATTAGATACCACACTATTCACCATCCAATNATGCTCATAGTGAACTCAACATGTCACTTGCGGGAATTGACATGATGGAAAGGGAACATTACCAATTGCTATTATGTAGGAAAAAATTATGCACTATGCATATTTCTTTGTCCATTAGATACCACACTATTCACCATCCAATAATCATTGACTCACTGTATAGTCCATATCACTTACCCATTATACATTCTCAACATCACATCATACATCATTATACATTCCCAACATCACATCGTACATGGGTAGAGAGCACTATGTTAATCATGGGTAGAGTGCACTATGTTAATAGCATGGTTGGTTATTGAACATGAATTGCATGTGATATATTTTTTTTATCTAAAAATTGTTCATAAATTTTGGTAAGAACTATGTCTAAAGTTAAAATTCCACTTTAGGAATTTTTTAATACTCCATATAAAAAATGATACTATGTAGATACCCCATATCAAGAATGATACTATTTAGATACCCCATATCGTCACCAAAAATGAAAATATTTGAACACCCCATTTACCACTACTGCACCCACATGACAAGTACAAATAATAGATACCCCATATCAAGAATGATACTATTTAGATACCCCATATTGTCACCAAAAATGAGAATATTTGAACACCCCATTTACCACTACAGCGCCCACATGACAAGTACAAATAATATATATTGTTTATTGTGCACCACAAATACCACTGCAGCGCCCACATGACATGTACAGGTATTATGTATTGTTTATTGTGCCGCACTTTAATAGGGTTTTGCATCTGCCGTGCAGGTTTCATATATTGCTTAGTGTGGGCCGCTTTACTTGGCTTTTGCATATTCAATAACCGTTAGTCGCGCAAACAAAATTGACTTGCTAATGCATATGGCTTTGCAGATTCAGTGGACCGTCAGTCGCGCCAACAAAATTGGCTTTCCA
>SNQJ01S0047232.1:77591-105191 GCA_010110895.2 Picea sitchensis | reverse complement strand
TTTGAAAAAACAGTTCCATATATCCATATCTACTTCATAGTTACACACAAAGACGAAAGCTTTAGCATTCTTTGGATCAAATCTCACTAGGAGAAAGTTTAACGATGTTTTTATCTTCTACTTCCAGCTATATGCTTCAACAAAGCTTAGTCGGAAATGTCGTGACATTTATTCTCAGATTTAAACACAGTAAAGAAATGAGACATAAGGTTTCACGTTCAAAACCGCACAAAATATATTCCGGATATGAATTCCTTACCAGTTCAAGCATCTGCTGTCTCCAATATCTTTTTCAGCAAACACGAGCATTTATGTATGCTAAAAGCTTCCCCTGGGGCCGTAGGTACATGAAAACCATCAAGATTTGAAGCCAAACAGAGGCAAATACTGGAGGAGAGATCTCTCGATCACTCCTAATGCACCGGCTTCTTGAATTCTTCACAAAATATGCACAGATTCCAATCCAAAACGGCACAGATAGCTAAAATTTTCGGAGCTTAATTGAGTCCTCTGCTTCCCGGGTATCTCCCCTGGTCGACATGATGGAGATATGCCATTGGAGTCGGTGGCAACAAAAGAGGCGGCAGCCACAAAATATTCAAGCTTATCAGAATACGGACAGCGAAAAATATTCAAGCTTATCAGAATACCGAAGTAAAGAGATAGGTACAGATGGCAAGAATGGCTCCGGAATCCAAATCCCTTACGGCATACCGTCGTTGAAACATCTCTTTTCAGCTCCCGATTTCCCACCCGGCCGCAGATAGCAAACACGTAAGGGAAATGAATAGAATGACAGGAAAGAATGCTAGCTTTGCACGTAAGGGAAATGAAGAATGCTAGCTTTGCACGTAAGGGAAATGACAGGAAAGAATGCTAGCTTTGCACGTAGAGTACAAACACAACCCCACCAGATATCCTAAATCTTCTGTCCAGTGGTTCAAATGCTTTCTCACCCGATAGATGATGCTCATTCGTGGCCGCCTCTTCGTTATTCAACATTTTCTTTTTTTTAACTGTCGGATTGTCAACATCCCAAAATACCCAATAGATACACTTGTCTATTTATTTATTATATTGTTTCAGCATTAAATGCAACCTCACGGGCATATTTGATGTAATGTTGGACAAAATCCTGATGGTGTAGCCATGAACAATACACTTTTGTTTCCAATTTGAGAATGTTTTTAATATTCACATCATTGGGCCTCTCGGAGAGAGGGCGAGAGTTTTGAGTTGCAAAATCTTTTAAAAACTCCTTAATTATTTAGAAGGCAATTGTTTTTTCATTTCCTATAACAGGTCATTTCCTTGCTTAGAATTTACTATACTTCCATGACCATCAATTTCCAATGTTCTATCATCAACCATCTTCAAGCTCCATTTGTATACCCCATAAGTTGAATCCTCGGAGCGAAACGATCTTGATTAACGGATGGACCAGCTTGGGACCCACACACTGGATGGAATGGTAGGGGTTTAAGTAGGAAACACTAACGAGGCCAACAAAGAAATAGAATATATGTTAGATATGAACCCTCCTCTGGGAACTCGCAGGCTACTCAACATCTTGACTTCTTTTGATGGGATGATATGAGCACTTAAGCTATTAGGTGATAATCCCTACCGCATACAAAACTAGAGGTATTATTATTCAAACAAAATGACACCAAAGTCTGGTGAGAGAGACAAAAATTCAAGTTGTTGTTGAAACAGATCGAATCAAATCTTTGCAAAGTTGTTACAGTTTCACAGGTATGCGTTCCAGTTGGAAAAAGAATGCATAACAGTTGTCCAATTATCATTACCTACATTAAATATCACATGCAACACTAATTATTATTACGCCCTATCTGCAGTGTTTTCTACGACTAATTTCATTTGTTTCATTTAATGGACATCACTGCGATTGTCTCCATCGACACATTGAACAATGCATTGTATTGCATCTGTTAATGAGTATATGAACATCATCGCCATTGTCTCCACCGAGATAGTGAACAATGCTATGTATTGCATCTATAAACGGGTAGATGAACATCACCGCCAATGTCTCCATCGACACAATGGGAGATGCAATACATAAACAATTTAGATTATTAGTTTCCTTTAGTTTTATTCTTTCCACCTTTCTTTCTCCTTTCTTCCTCTCGTGTTGAAGTTGCTAAGAAATGTTTAGGGTTATCGTGTGTCAAATCCTTGTATGATTCTAATGCATATTTGTCCCATCTCCTTGAATGGTATGTAGGATAATGATTTTAAGACGAGCTTTTAGATCTCCTTTGGTATTTTAATTAAGAATGATTTCGATCTGAATTTTTTCAGACCCTATACTTGACAAATCAAATCTAATTAATGAAAGAAAGATATCGTCATTTTTCTTTGATATATTATGAATCCCTGAATGTATGAGAATTTTTTCTAATGATCACTCTCATGTGTTTTTAGATTCAACGTTGAATTTCTTTTATTAGGAGGATTCACTACTAATATTCTTCATATTTTCATGCCTTCTTCTTCCTCCATATCTTCCAAGTGGAGTAGAGCACTGGTAAGATAGAATTCAAAATTTAATATCATTGACTTTTTACTTTTTGTAGCAGATATTGTTGATACTTATTTGTGGGTTTGGAGAATCTAATAGGTATACCCCCTAGAGTTGTCAAGCACCAATTTTGAAGTGAGAAGGATTGTGTTCATGACAAGGACACATTTCCTAATCTATTCATTCGAAATCCTCTGAGGTTCATTCCTCAATGGAAAATTTTGAGTAATAATATGGAGTGCTAAAATTCAATTCGCTGCCCACTTGAAACATACTCTTCTAGAAGTTAGAGGTGAACTTTGAGTCTCTCTTTGAAACAATATTTTTAGGAGTTGCATGGTATAGAACTATCTCATTCACAAATATCTTAGTAGTGTCTAGTGTCTCGTGAGTAGTTCGCACAAATGAAATGGGTGACCTTGTTGAGTCTATTCATGTCCACCATAATGGAATCATTCATCTTCTTTATCTTGTGTAAGTATGTAATAAAATCCATAGAGATTTCTTCCCATTTCCAATCTAGAATGGGGAATGGTTGCAACAAACTAGTAGGATGTTGATGTTTCGCTTTTACCTTTTGACGTTACAAACATTTGGCCACATACTTAGCTACATACTTCTTTGAGTTTGGCCAAAATCATTTCTTCCTCAAATAAGTTAAGAATTTTTTGATACCTAGGAAGACCTACATAAAGCATGTCATGCACTTCCCTTGAGACAAATCTCTTTATCTCAACATCATTGGGCACATAAATTCTTCCCTATTTCATGAGAAAGGCTTCATTTGATATTTGGAAGTCTTCATACTTTCATTGAGTACTATTTTAATTGTTCAACAACTCTTCTTTAATCTAGAGGAAATACTTGTCATTAGTGATCCATTCACCTATCTTCTTCTTCAAATCAACTTCACATGAACTTATGGAATCCATTACATGCCTTTTCCTACTAAGTGAAAATTATCCACTTTGTTTTCTTTTCCTTCGATATGTTTGACCATAAAGTCTTACTCACTTAGAAATTATAACTATCTTCTTTTCTTTGCATTCATGTGTGGCTGCCTAAATGAGTACTTGAGATTGTCGTGGATGGTGCCCTATATGAATATTTTACCCTTAATATAATGTCTCCTCATCTTCAAAGCATGAATGAGAATATCTTTGTTCACTCATAACATGCGACATGATTCCCTTGCATGGTAACTCCTCCAATGCCTTCAATATTTGTGTTTGTGCACACAACAAAGTTTTCATTTGGATCAAGGATCTTTAGAATGGATGCAAATGTAAGTAGCCTCTTCAAATGTTAATGCATAGAGTGACATGTATATGGATTGGCCTTTATCAGGCCAATATTTTCAACAATTGAGTTGCACCATCAACAATAGAACTCTATATCACCAGAATGGCCCCAAAATTTGGACTCCACGACCCTCGAGTGTTTTGAAAATGGTAAGATCTCTCTTACTTTTCATGAAGTCAGTGAGTGCTCTCTTCCTTTTCATGTAGTCATTTTGAGTCATAAATTTTCCTCAATGGATTCATCCTCCACACTTCAAATACGTGAGAAACGAACTAAAGAAACACCCCAAATTACAAGACACAAAAAACTAAGAAAAGGAAGACACCTTGGGAGAATCGCCTCGTCGAGGCACTTCTTGATCTCCTCTTTTAAAAATTTTATATTTTTCCTCCACGTCGCCTCTTTTGCTTCCTTGATCTGCTGAATTTCCTCCTCGCAGAGGAAACTGAGGCTAGTGAGGTAGAAGAACTCAACCTCCTCCTCGAGCTCTTGCGAGACGTCGACATCCTATAGCTACACGGTGCCACTACAAAGATAATTCAAGACGAAGGTGATCCTATAGTTGTCCCTGTCGATTCTAATGACGAAATTCTTGTTATTCTTGTCATCCTTGCCAAGGTGGCGGAGAACTAGGGCGACGATCATGGATTTTTGGTCTGCAAAAAGCATCTGTCGCAAGATTTCAAACACTGACCTCCGACATGCATCACCATCTAGTTGTTCTCATCCCTGCCATTTCCCGGCTCTTTCTGCTAGTCAGAAAAGGTAGCTTGCATCATTGAATGCATTGATTTTCCCTATCAAATTCTAATTCTACCATTTCTTTGATTTAGACGGAGTAAATTTGATTCGAACCGGGATTGAATGATGGAGAGTGTTTTCACCCCACGCTCGACACATGACCATCCTGAGAGGGACTTAAGAGCTAAGTATCATAGATTTCTTGAACCCTCCAAAAAGCACAGGGAATACTTGTTTTCCTTTTGTCAAATTTATGGCCTAAAACACATCCATAATACCTTTTTTTTTTTTTGGCAAATTGAGCAATAAGTCACGAATAATGATTTTATTTTGTAGCTTACAATTCATATGTATATTTTGTATCTTAGAATCACATCCATAATACTCTTTTGCAAATTGATCAATAAGTCATGAATAATGAGTTTATTTTGTTGTTGCAATTCATGAGTTTATTTTGTAGCTTAGAATCGTGACTTTTTCTTCCCACAACTTAAGCAGACGGTGTTATGGCTTTTAGGAGAGTTTATTTTGTAGCTTACAATTTTGACTTTTTCTTCCAACAACTTAAAAAAAAGATGTTTTGGTTTTTAGGAAAGACCGCATCAACAACTACTGGTTGATTGTGCACTTTATATCAATGTTATTGAGATTGTATCTTGTAGGGTGGATTAATAAGAAATGTAACATTAATACTTTCACATGTCTCTTTTTTTCTCTTCCATTTTTTTTTGGAAAATTCGATTACATATTTGTGATTGTTGCAAGAGGGCATGTAGCTGGGCGATTTAGTTTTTGAGTTATAGAATTGTTGAAAATATTTTGTGAGATGTGGAATGAATATGGACCTTGTGAAGTATTCATTTTCCATCAAAGACAAAATTATATGGTCTTTAAACAATGTCACTACCCCAATTCACTTTGATGTTTCCTTTCCCATGATTCGGGGGTATGCTAGTAATAATAGTAGTGAAAATCAATTTAGATTATAAATACATAATGTGGTGATGTGTAGGAAATATAGATATTTATTTTAATTAAAAATTTCGAACATTCATGAGTAATAGTTATTACAAATGTTAAATGCATTAAATAAATCATACTCTAAACTTTGTTAACATCCTTAGGTATCCCCTGGATGGGGTGACACGTAGCACACAAGCGCCACATTGCACCAGGCCTGGCCAAGCCATAAATAAGGCAGGCCGACTCCCATCCCCTCGCCATTAAATATGAAGGGCAACCTTAACTGCCACCCAAGAGCCATGGGACTACTCCCTCGAGTGAACAGACCGACGAAAAGGAAATTCAATGTTGGGGGGGTGATAATGGCAATGATCATATCGCACCTCCCCGTTAACACCCAACAATGCATCAGTTCTCTCCATTTTATCGTCGGCCTGCGCCAGGCTAGTAGTTTTGGGCTTTAGTGTGGCCATTGCAACACTTCCTGCAAATTCGTCGTTAGCATCACCTTTTCAATGCCATGAGAGAGAGGTAAGTCGCATCGCGGCCCTTCCTGATACAGTCTAGTTGTGAGGCAGAGGCGACAATAGAGGCTAGAGCGGGCGCTCTCCATGGCCTCCACTTAGAGAGTTCAGACAACTCACAAAAAAGGGATGGTATGATCACCTCCAATGACTTATGTGGAGGAGGTCATTCCAGAGGAACCCATACAGTTCCCTCCAGAGTCTCTTCTCTTCATGGTGCCAGAGAATTGACAGCCTTCAAGAAACTTCCCTGAGGAATACACTTAGTCAGCTACAACGACTCACCACGAAACCAGTACCATGGCGGAAAAAATGGAGGAGTTTCATATTTGCTACATTGAGGAGGAGTTCCCGGAGGAGCTCCTCCATATGGTCTCTCAAGATGCCACACTTTCAGCAGGATATGATCCCTCCAGAGCCATTGAGTGAGAAGAAGACCTCGAGAAGAAGGCAGGAGCATAGGGAGGGAGCAGAGCACTAGGAAGGAGTAGAAAACGGAATGCAGGCCGCAACAATCAAGGTTGTGGAGGGTGGCACGTCAAAGGAGGGTGGCGACATCCTAGTGCCACCTCCTATATTGATTGAACCAGAGAAGTGGTGTGTCCCCCTGCCCTTCTTCCACCAGGAATAGTTAGATTTGGTGTTTGACTTGAGAAGCCAAATGGCAGACCAGGTCGACCATTGCACACTCATGCACCAACGTGTCAATATGTTGTGAGAAGCCTTTTCCAATGTGCCAACAGGGTGAATATGTCCAACGTGTGCAAGACCCTATGCCCCGCCAACTCAGAATGAACTGCACAACAAATATCCAAACAAGGCCACCTACGACACCAACTGGTTATTGCATGGCTAAGAATGCTTTCTGGTTCTGGTTAGATGTTCAGATTTTGGTTAGGGGTCCAGTCATCTCAAACTCTTTAATGTTTAATCTAGTTACAATTTCCATTTTCATGCTTACTACAGACACTACAAGTTGCCACCCGTCATGGTTTCCTCCGGGCAGGGCAGATGGCGGTCTGCCTATTTTGGACATGGACATCCAAAGCTGCCAATTGTTCTGGTTTCCGTTAATTTGGCCGAACAACTGGCAACCTAAGGACACATGTTTATTTTTTCATATGATATAATATAACATGATCTACCCTCTTTTTATTTAAAAAAAAAAAGAAAACATCTTTAGGTATCCATTTTAACTTGAAATTTTATTCTTTAAAAGATGTTAGGGTGGGTGCATGTTAATGATGGTCTCTCATGATGCGTTAGTGATAATGCAAACATGGAAAAACAACAATCTCTTAACTTGGAAGGATTATTCAAGGTACTTTTACAATGAATTTGAATATGGTGTAAAAAGATGAAATGTGGGAAATTGAATTAGCTTTCTGAATATATATTTTTTATTTATAGAACTTGTGAATAACTATGTGGAATATGATTTTTTCTAATAGTGGTAGGTTATGTTTCAAGTAAAATATAATTTATATGTTTCTATTAGTGCAGGTGTTGAGTACCTCAAAGATGGAATTTCCTTTAAGAAAATTTACAATTGTAGAAAACTCATTGTTCTAGTGTGGGATGTTTTTTCAAAATTTATAATATTCATTTTATATATATTTTTAAATTATGAAGTCATTAAATATTTGAAATTACAATGTCTTAGTACACACTATGAGGGTCTTAACATTATCAAACAATTTTTTATTTTTTTAGATTGTAGATTTCGGTCTCTTCTAGTGCAACACATAAATTATTTGAAAAATGGTTAAGTTGATTAAATGTTATTGCAGAAATAAAAGAGGTATGTATTTTAGAATTTTGATATATGTCAAGACAAAAATATATTAAAAATAGTAAACGATATATTTTTTAAATTATATATTTGGAATCTGCATAGTTGACTCTATATGTGTATGTAATTTCTCCGACAACATATTTATGTAGCCTATAGAAAAATAATGTCAAAAATAGAGATATTGAGAGGTATTCATAAAATGGAGGTTTTCATGTATTTGCAGACCAAACCAATACATAAAATAGAGATATTGAGAGGTATCAATAAAAATGGAGGATTTTCTGCATTTGCGCACTGTCCACATTTGTAATCTCAAACCTAAATCTAAGGCAAATAACTCAAATAAACACGACAAGTAGATATGTCACCACCACGGAAAATTGGAAATGAAAAATAACATAATTCATTTTGGAACACATGCCATCTTTAGGAACGCATATGTGTTCCTAAAGTGCATGCATGTTCTTAATATTAGGAATTCATGTGTTTCTACTAACACAACATATGTATTCTTATCTTTCTCCCATTATCCCACCCCTCTTTTAACCTCTCTAACCATTCTCTTCCTCTCTCTCACTCACTTCTCTTTCTCCCTCTATCTTTCTCCTCTCCACCATTCTCTCCCTCTCACCATTTCCTCTCTTCCTCTCTCCCTCTCTCTCTAACCCTCTTCTTCCCTCTCCTTGTCCCTCCCTCCTCTCTCCCATCATTCCCCCACCATCTCCCATCATCCCCCCACCTCCCTCTCCTGTCTCTCTCTCTACCCCACTTTCTCTCTATGTCTCCACCCTCTCCTCCTCCCACCCCTTTAATCGCCTCCCCCATTCACCCCTCTCTCTACCCATATATCTCCTCTTCCCTTTCTCTCCCCAAATCTCCCCACCTCTCTCCTCTTACCTCTCTATCCCTCTCCATCCCCCACAAACTGCCACCCCTCTCCCTCCCTATCCTTCCCTCCTTCTGCTCTCTTTCTCACACACCTTCCACTCTCTCCTTCCTCCTCCCTATCTATCCATATTTACTCTCTCTCTCCTTCCATTCTCTCTCCTCTCCTCTCCCCCTCTCCCTCCCTCACTCCCACCATTCTCTCTCCTCTCACTCACTTCTCCCTTCCCTCTCACTCACCTTTCCAAATATCCATGTTCCCCCAAATTTGTAATTAATCATAATTAGTGATTGGCATGCAATGGCATGCAAATATTATAAATATGTTCTACCCGCTAATTGAAAATAACAATTGACTAAGAGGTGGAACCCTTGAATGTACTCCAGCCATGATACCAATCGAGGAATGAGACAAGGGTTTATTAGGATAAATGACCAAGCCACTTTTTTGATGTATTGTTTAAGAAATATTAAAATATTTCCCTCAGGCTTGATATCAAGGCAAATCAATAAATGAGGGAGGATTGGTGGTTGAGAAACCAACCACCCTCAATGAATATAGCTATGGAGGTCAGGGCTAGACAACATAATTTGTCGAAAGGTACCCAACGTACCATTCCACAACCCCTGAGGTTGACCCAAGTTCCTTCTAACGGAAGGAAGGGGAGAGGTTGAGAACCTTAGAGATTTTGTGTAGGAGACACATGAGAGGATAAGAAAAGGAGAATGAATGGGTGCATGCAACATGGGTATGCTCAGACACGGGGGTGGCTTGCTGCCAAAGTTACAGAGCATGCAGATCCTATGGTTGGGAGGAAAAATACACCAATCAAGCATTGGCCAATTCTGTATCAGATAAGTGTTTGACTGATGTTTTTTACTTTGTACATGATATGTATATATGTATGCATGCATGAATGTTTCATTTAAATGAAAAATGTTTATGCTCAATGAATTTGTTTTACGTGAAATCTATATGATTTGTGATAGTTTTTACTGAACCCGATAAATTGTGAGAATGGACGAAGTGGACGGTTTGTGTCTACGAAAGACCTTGTTTTATTGTATGGAAATATCACAATATATGAAATAGAATTCCTCTTTCACATTGAAAAACATATGATAGTACAAAGTGATTATGAGGTTGTAGGATGGGACCAGATCCTGTAGAATTCAAAGAAATGGATAAGTCCCCAAATCCACGGTTTATATTATCATAAACTCATTTTTTAACCCAAGGAAGATCATAGTATTCGACCTGATCGATAGAGATATCTCAAGCCTTCTATGGAAAGGTGTATCATTGGAATTATCCAAGTACCATGGCCGGTACAAGGCCCGACGACACTAGAAACCAGAGTGTAAATAATAACCATTGATTTGATTGATTGTGTTTTGGGAGAGATCTGAGTTGTCGATGCAATGTATGTCATCGTCGATGATTTAAGGTGGAGACTACAGGTCTCATTAGGAGTGACGACAATGTTGAGGAATAGGAGTTGACAAAAAATCATCGATCTATGACCATTTTTGAACAAAACCCTCCATCGTTGATCTAGGAAACCCTTACTTAGACAAAAAATGGAAATGTTAACGTGACATGATGATGTCATGATGATGTATTGTGCTAGCTTAGAAACCCATGTGACCAAGGGATGACATATGTCATTCGATAATAGGCCGGTAGAGTGAAATTCGGTGCCCATTTGATGAGGAGGTCCTTGGGACCTTGGTTTAATCACAGTCGTCAGATCTACGGGATAGTATATATGGACCGTTGATCGATTGGATAACCCCGATGTAATCTAGGTCATTGATGTTGGCATGTCATCGTTAGAGGTGTAAGGTGGGTGAACCAAGAGATGTCGCCGACGATACAAGCATCGATGATACGATGAGATCCTTCGATCTGTCATTAGGCATTGGGATCTCTTCCATTTATTTTCGTGAGACTCATTCAAAAGAGAAGTGAGGAGGTTGATGTCATGATGACGTAAGGGTGCCATCATGTCCAGGTAGTGAAAAATGTCACTAAGTTATTTTTCAATCATGCAAGAACATGCCCCTATGGGTACGAGAGTCCCTTGGACCTCTGCTTCAATTATGGCCATTATATCTACGAACCAATGATTATGGACCGTCGTTGTCCAAGATGTTGTTGTCGAGGTAAAAGGATGGTGAGATAGGTCTTAGTCGAATAATGTCTATGACAACATAGATCGATGACACTTTGAGAGTCATTGATATCGACAGGGATGTGACAATGCGATCTCGATCATTGATCTGGATATGTCATCGTTGAGACTAAGACATTGACCTATTAGGCGTTGGTAAGGAACGTCGACGATGACTAGGTTTTTAGAGATGGAACGAGGATCATTGGATCAATCTGGAGGAGCCCCATCAAGATCTGGACCATCGATGTTAGGCATATCATCGTCGAGAGAGGGACGTTGGATAATTTGGAGTATGGTCTCCATAACAGCTACAATGGTAAAGGAATATGGAAGGATATAGCATCATACAATTAATTCCAGTCAATAAGTTGTAGATATGTGGTAGCACCTGAGTGGAGGGACGCTATTATTGGTGATGATGTGTCATGCTATGTGAGGTCTATGTTTCACATGGTGATTGGTCCTCATGTCAAGGTGATTTGGAACCCTTAGGAGAGACTCCGTGGGAAGATGAGTGCCACGTGTCAGGTGATGACAATGCCCTGTGTCATTCCAAGTGGCAAGCCCATGATGATAGTAGTGGAAGTGATGAAGGTGGACAATTGATCTCTACCCTGAATCAATCTCCACTGTTGATCAAAGGTAATTCAATCAAGATGTCTGAGTGTGAGGTTACAAGGAAACTCTGATGGAGGGATTCCAAGAGGAGATATGGATCGTAGATTGATGAGAGGTCAAGAATTAATCCTAGTCTCTGATCGGTACAGGGTAGGAACTATATAGGAATGTTTGAAATCCTTAACTGTTGAGCAGTTGTGGAACTCTGAGCGAACCTTGATCTCTAGATGAAGTGAATCCAGATCTTTAGATCTATCGGGTGCTTGCGATCGTAGTAATGTGAGACTTAGATGAGGATCTACCCTGATGGGGGTACTCTGAGGAATGATTTAGACCGTTGATCGGACGATGGAAGAGATGAGACGACAATTGTCGATCTCTGTGGGTCCCCACATGGTTGAGTGGAAAATGTTTAAAGGAATGGATGTTAACCATCGCGTGAGTAAATAATATGATGTGTTCAAACTCATTGATTAACTAACTTTGAGAGTCGTCATATCTATCGATGTATCTCGTCAATGTGGAGTAAAGGAGAGGGTCCGATAGGGTGAGGGTCAAAGGGCCAGGTGACGGATGCCACGTCAGTGTCATTTCAGATGATAAGTGGTAGGAGCCACATGGATGCCACATAGAAATGAAGTGACTTTGACCAATGGAAGCCTGAAAAATTTGGGAGGCCATAAATTTTGATCCAAAGCTCCAAATTGAGCATGAAGATAGTCACTTGGAAAATATCTTGGACAAGTAAGATGATGATAATTTTGAGAAGAGGTTCCAGACACTGAGGAAAGGAAAGAGAAATTTTAACACCCCATCCCTAAAAGGGCACTTAGGGGTTGGGTGTGTTTACTTCTCTCTCTCTCCTCCTCGATCTTCGACTCCCATTCACTCCCACCCTCTCCCACTTTGTTCCTCTCTCACTCACTCACTCAATTCTATTCCCATCTCTCTCTCTCACACACACACACACACTCACACACACACACACACACACACACTTCCATATTTACATTCTGTATATATACCCCCTCTCTCTCCCTCATTGTTTTTTTTTTTTTTTTTTATTTATATTATAATATAAATAAAAACAAAAATATTATGAAAATTTCCAACCAAACAACAAAATATAGAGAAAAATAACACCAACAATGATAACTTTATTGATAGAAATGTTCACTTGCCCTTTGAGGGGGAAACCTTCAACAAAGAAAATATCTATTACAATAACATCCAAGACAAACTCTATCATGCCTTCTACTCTTATTTATACTAATTCTATCTTCAAAATAACATTCTAGAGGAAGATCTTTCTAGAAATGAAAACTTCTATTAAGTATTCTTACATTAGACTTGTTCTCATTATTATCTAGACTTTATTTACTATGATTTTCCTTTATTATATAGAGAAGATATTATTCTACCTACATGAGGGGTTAGGGAGGTTAGGTTCCTAACATGTTGATGCAGTTCCCCTACCTCAGCAGGGTTCTGCTGACCTCCCAGTCTCTTGATCGATGTTCTTCTAAGCCGAAATGGATCTTCGGGCTCCTGCTGGAACCCCCTTGAATCGAATACACAAGTCCCCTTTATTTCTATGGCATAGGTTTTGAGAAACCCTGCACGTGCGCCTCTTCTCCGACGCTCTTCTTTGTTCTGCAATCAACGCACTTTGGCCTTTCGCATTTCAGGACTCCTGCGTATGAGTTTCCCAAAATCCTTATCTCTCCAACTCCTGGTTGCCGAAATGCTGAAAAGAGCTTAGTCTCCCTTAGCCTCCGCCTATGTGACCATGTCCTGTGACCATGCGCTTAACGTCAGAGCACTTGCTGGCTTTTCGTGATTCGGAAAATCATGATGCAAGCATCCTACCGATCCTCTGGCTTTTGAAAACTCTAAAACCTCAAATAAGGCCTAACTCCATGGCTCCTCCCTTAAGTCATTTCGCATACGACCGGTCTTGTGACCCGACGCTATTCCTCCGAGCGATTTTCAGGACTTCGCGACTCCAGCTGCGACGATTCCAGGTCCTTCAATATCCCAGACCCCGAAATGTCAAAGTCTCCCCTGGACAATCAATGGTCCAGATCTACCCGAACGAAAAGTCCTTGTTCAATCACGATTCCTCCTTTCGCGATTTTGGGAGTTGAGATTTCCTGTCTCACGACTCCTTTCTCCTCGATCTCCTGGTACCTGAACTCTCGACAGACTTTGATCTTTGACACCTGTCCTCAACAAAAGGATGGTCGCGATGGTTTCAGGACTTCGCGGGTTGAGAAGTCGAAGGACTCCTCCCCTTATGTTGTTACGATGCCCGAGCCTTTGAAATGCGTGGATCTCCGCCACGTGTCCCTCCAACGATGGACGATCTTGATCTCTTCGGGACTTCGTGGATTGCGAAGTTGAAGGACTCTTCTTCCTTCTGCTATGATGAGGTTTTACCTCGCACACCTTCTCTGGATCCGAAGCCTTACGGACCTTGGTGCTAGATCTAACGGTCCAGATCTTTCCCCCTGTTCTTTGATCCGACGACTCTCAGGCCACCGCACTCCAGATCCAATGGGATCAATTTCTTCGGGATTTCGCAAGTCAGGAGTTCGCGACGCGGAGACTCCACGATCTCTTGCTGCTCCAAGTCCCGAACTCTGAAATGTCGAAACTCGAGGGTTTGAACCCCATGTATCTTCGCCCGATCCAACGGTTATTGGGATTTCAACACTTCTCTATGAAGTGTCTCTGCCGTCCCTTTTTGTTTCTCTCATGCGCACACTCCTGGAGGTTAAACTCCATGCTCTTTCCTCCGGATCCAATGGTTTTCAGATATTAGCACGAGATTTGACGACAACTGTAGCTCCTCCTCCTGAGCTTTGCGCTTCTTCCTTTTTCTTGGAAGATCTCCGATGCTTGAAGGTTTTGGCCTTCGATGCTTCCCTCTGTGCGCGTTCTTCCTACGCTTTCTCTTCTGAGCTTATGGACTTAGAATAAGTCCACTCTCGCACACTCCTGGTGATATCCTTGCTCGATGCACTCCTTGCTAAGGTTTAGAAATTGAATCTCTAAGGGACTCAGTCCTTTCTCTCCCTTCAAAGGGGAAATTTGGTGCCCTATTGGAAACCTCCTTCTCAAGCACTCCTTGATGAGCTAACAGAGTATTCAACAACTTTGTAACTTCTCTTTCTTTGAACTCGAAAGAGTTACTCCTGTGAACATATGCACTTGCTCAATGCCCTCCTGGGAGATCTTTTTCCCAGAATCCTCAGTGATTCTGTTTTCTCTTCGAACTCAAAATATAGTTCTTCTCAATGCACCCGATGCATCTACTCAATGCCCTCCTGGAAGAGCTTCCACAGAATTTTCAGTAGTTCTGTCTTCTTTATGCTTTTGTTGCACAGTCTTCACCTCCAGAGTGTTCAGTAAATCTGAGGCTTCTCTTGAGTTGTGAATTCTCCTGGTGTACCCCCTTGGCATGCTCTCCTCTGATCTCAAAATAGAGATTCAAATGCGCACTCCTTGCGCTGGCTACAGAACATCCTCTATTATGTTGTGCACTCCTTGCACAGCCTAAAGAACCCAGACAGAAATCAACCAACTCACAAACAGATAGTAAAATATATCTATCACCTATGTCCACAGCATATCATAACACACATGGACAACAATATGCAGGAAAAACTGCTTTTCTATTAATCAATCTATCTATACATAATGTTTACAATGGCTAGAATGTAACAAGTCTCAGCTTCATCTCTTGAGACCTCTCTACATGAGTCTCTTCTTTTTTCTAACTCCCTCATCCCTTAATTTTCTCTATTACAAAAATGAGCTCTCTCTCGAGCTTATCCTCCATCTCACGATCTCTGATTTTTCGCTGTCACAGAGCAGCTACATTACATAAATGGGGGTCACAGATCTGACTGATATGAACTTCGCTGCAGGTAACCAATTAAGGAAACCTCAACCACCTTCTGTACAAAGATGCGGCTTGGCATTAAAGCCTTACAACGCAAATCCCCAAATGGGATCAGGTTTCAAAATTTTGAAAAATTAGAGGGCTTTGCCTCTCCCCTTCGTGGCTGCGCGCTGGATGTGCTGGCTGGCTGGCGCTTGTGCCGAGATGGAGTGATGATCCTGCATCACATGCCCTCTCCCTTCAAAAACAACCTTTTCTTGAAGGTTTGAGGTGGGGAAATTGTTGCAGAATAGTAGTCGACTCCCATGTGACATCCTATGGTGGTGTATCCTTCCATTGAACAAAAAATCCATGATGGTGCATTGACAGAGACAACACTTGCGGTGGTCTAGTACTACTTAGGGCTGCAACCAAATGAATCCTTATTCATATTATTTAGGGATACTAGGTTGAATATGTCACTTAGTTCCAATCAATTTTTTGAGGAAAGAAACATGAAAAACATGATGGAGCTTAGAGTGATTGGGTAGATCTAACCGGTATGCCATAGATCCCACTCTCTTGAGAATTGTATAAGGACCATGAAACTTGGGGGCGATTTTTTGACAGTTTTCAAATTTGAGTGAAGTTTTCTTATATGGTTGCAGACAAAGAAACACCTGGTCCCCTTCAACAAATTCATATTATGAACAAAATTGATCTACTTTTTTCTTCATGTGATTGTGAGCGATGACCATATTTTCTTTGAGGGTATAGAGAATGACAACTTGATATGTAAGTGTGTGGTCGATGTCCTGAACCTTAGAGACACTGGGTATGTAGGATAGAACAAACAATGGATTTTGACTGTAAACCACTTCAAAGGGAGTCATGCGAGTGGAATCATGGTAAGGTGTATTGTACCATCATTCATCTATTGGTAACCACTGAGCCCATTGAGTTTGTCTGCCAGATGAAAAATATCACAAATATGATTCCAAGTAGTTGTTGACCACTTCATTTTTTCCATCAGTATGGGCATGATATGTTGTGCTGAGCTCCAACTAGGTTCCTTGGAACTTGAGCAATTCTTGCCAAAAATTGTTGGTGAAAGTGGGATCACGGTTAGAGACAATAGAGTGAGGAATGCCATGGAGTTTGAATATATTATCTATAAAAAAATGAGCCACCATGGATGCATTGAATGGGTGTTGTAGGGAACATAAATGAGCATATTTGGAAAGGCGATATACTACAACCATGATATTAGATTTATTTCATGATTTGGGTAAGTCAACAATGAAGTCCATAGAATTATCCATCCATATAGCAGGTGGGGTAGGGAGAAGTTGGAGTGTGTGTATAGAGTTTTGATCATTTCTCCCTTATTACACTGACAAGTATCACATTCGACCACATAGGTTTGGATGTCTTGTTTCATGCCTTCCCATAAAAAGAGTGTTTGACTTGTTCATAGGTTTTTTGAAAGCTTGAATTCCCCGCTATGGGTGAAACTTCAATATCCGAGAGCACAATGGATTTAAGGTGAAACTGTTTTCTTAAATACAAATGAACTTTAAAGAGAAGATCCTCATTTTTAAAACAGTATCCTGAAGAATCCTGGGGATCTTCTTGCAATTATTGGATTGGATGAGAAAGTTTGGGATCTTGCAACCATTCCTGGCGAATGATTTGTATCTAATTTGATACAATGAAAGAGAGGTAAAATAGGGACCCTTCTGCATCATATTTTCTCGAAAGAGAATCAACCACCACATTTTATTTTCCCTTCTTATAAATGATCTCATAATCATAACCAAACATCTTTGTTACCCATTTTTTTTTTCTCTAGGGATGAAGAGTTTTTGTTCTAGAAAATACTTGAGGCCATGATGATCGATTTTAATTTGGAAATGTTTTCCCAATAGATAAGGACGCCAGAGATCCACTGCATGCACGATAGCCAACATTTCCTTTTCATAGGTAGATTGACCCAAATGGTGCTTCAAAAGTTATTTACTAGTGAAAACCAAAGGTATGCCATCTTGCATGAGGACTTCCCCAATTCCCTTCCCTAAAGCATCACATTCCAATACAAAATTCTTGGTGAAGTTGGGTAGTTCTAGAATAAGATTCGTGCACATAGCCTATTTCAAGGATTGGAAGGATTGATCAGCTATGATAGTCCGACTGAAAGCAATATTTTTAAGGAGACTTGTGAGAGGAGCTGCAATTTTACCGTAATTCTGAACAAACTTGCAATAATATCCCATTAAACTCGAGAAACCACACAATATTTTAAGAGTTTTAGGGTGAGGCCAATCCTTCATAGCTTCAATGTTTTTAGGATCCACACGTACACCAACTTTTTTGACAATATGACCAAGGTGCTCAACATTAGAGGCTCCAAAAGAACATTTAGACTATTCGAGAAAAAATTGATGCTTAGATAGTAGATGGAGAACTTGATCCACGTGGATTATATTGGATTTCCAAGTTTTACTATAGATGATAATATCATCAAATAAAACTAAGACAAAATGACAAAGGAAAGTGCAAAATACATGATTCATGAGACTTTGAAAAGTGGAAGGGGCATTACATAGGCCAAAGGGCACGACCAAGAATCATAGTGACCCTCATGACTGTGAAAGGTATTTTTGGGAATATCGTCCTCTTTCATACATATTTGGTGGTAGCCATATCGTAGATCAAGTTTGGTAAAGTATTGGGCCCCACTCAATTCATCCAAAATATCATCAATGACATGAATGGGGAATTTGTCTTTGATTATGATTTTGTTGAGGGAACAAAAATTAGGACACATGCACCAAGTTCCCACTTTCTTAAGTACCACGACTATGTGAGAATAATAAATAATGGTACTAGGACAGATAACACTCACCTCTAGAAATTCCTGAACAATTTTCTCAATTTCATTTTTCTGGGAAAAGGGATGGTGATAAGAGTGAACATTGGGAGGAAGACTACCAAGGACTAGGGGAATGGAATTATCATGGGAACCATGAGAAGGAGGAAGTCCTTGAGGAATGTGAAAAATAGATTCATGTTGGGATAACATATATTGGAGGCTAGGATGTAGAATAGGTGAGGGGGTCTCAACTTCTCGAATGGAAAGGAG
Organism: Picea sitchensis; assembly: GCA_010110895.2. Lineage (NCBI taxonomy): Eukaryota > Viridiplantae > Streptophyta > Pinopsida > Pinales > Pinaceae > Picea > Picea sitchensis. The sequence continues at coordinate 86,613 of SNQJ01S0047232.1, read as the reverse complement.
TTGGAAAATAATGTTGAAATGACATTTTTTGAGAATCTTTTCCATTCTGTGGGAATTGATGATCTCAGAGGAGTCTGCCATCATTCCTTGGAGCTTATATTGGCTTCCCTCCTATTGGAATTGAATGGTTAATTCCTTAAAATCCATGGTGATAGGGTCGAGTGTGCATAACCATTCATCGTCGCAACCTCCCATGTCAATAGAAAACATATGAGATTTCATGTGATAATGACCAATTTGTAGACGCACATTTTCACAACATCCTCTAGGTTTCATGGAACCACCATTTGCAATCATGATTGGAAAATTCTTGACTACGTGCATATAGAACATGCTCTCTTGAGAAATGTGGAGATGAATAACATTATGGGTATTTCCACTGTCAACCAAGATAATGACTTTCCTCTTCTTAATTTAGTCAATTAGCTTGAGGGTTTGGGGAGCAGAAAAACCAATGAAAGCATTTAGTGAAATCAATAGTTCAAATTCTGGTGGATTGGAGGGAGGGGTAGGATCATCTTCTTGGGGTAAATATTTAGCAGGGGGGACATCGATATACTCATCAGAAACCTCCTCTAAGATGGCCATAAAATTATTTCGTTCCTTACACTTGTGCCCTGAAAAATAGTTTTCATCACAATTATAGTGAAGACCCTTAAGTTGGCTTTCAACTATTTCCGCCCGACTTAATTTTTGGATCTTGAGAGGACTGGAAAGAGCAGAGATATTGGTGGGTTGAGGGTGAGGAATAAATGAGGGACTTTTGTTTTTCGAAGAGACGTTCTATTGTTCTTCCTTTTCTCATTTAGTAGCTTCCATCCAAGTTTGGTGGTGAGCCATTAGGACCTGGGCTCAGATTTCATCCTTCAGGCCACTAATAAAACATTCCCTGAAGAAGGAATCTAACATGCCCTCCATTTTGAAAGACAAGTGCTCAAAGGAAACAATCAAGTCTTCCATTGTGCCAAACTATTTTATGTTGGTCAAACAACCTAAATTGTGTGTGTTGGTGTCAAAACATTCATAAATATCAACAACAAATTGTGTCCAAGAAACATACCCTTGGCATGATTTTTTACGCCATTGCCACCATTTCTAGTATTCAATATCCAGATAGAGAACACCATAGTGAAGTTTTTCCAAATCACTAGTAATGTTGTGCAAGGAGAAATAATGTTCCATTTGAGTGACCCAGCTCATGGGATCCGAGCCATCAAAGTTTTCCACCTCAACTCTCAGAAGACATTGTTCATGATGAAGGTGGTTGGAATGAAAATCCTAGGAATGGGAGTAATCAATGCCTTCTGGGTTATAAGGTTGTTCTAATTAGGTAGGGTCTCTAGTTGGATTCAATGATTCATTGGTATTAGAAACAAGGGATTCAAGGTTGTGTTTCATGAGTGCACTGATGGCTTCCATTTTTTCCTCTATGGTGGAATGAATGGTGGAATTGATCTTGGAGATCTCAAAGGACAGGGTATTGAGGCGGTTTTCAAGTTATTGGTTGTGTGTTTGGGCCATGGTGAAGGGAAACAACAAGAATGGGGTTGGTGGGTCTACATAGAAATGGGACACTAGTAAGGGGTGCCACTGCAATCAATGCGAAGAAAGGAATCTAATGAAATAGGTGAAAAATAAGGGTGTCGGGAAGGGTGGGTGGATCCATGGGGAAACAAATGATGACAAGTGATAGGTGCCACTATGATTAGGGGGAAGAGAGGTATCAAATAAGGGTTTCTACAGGACCACTATACTCCTTTTTTTAACTCCTACAAAGTTATACTTCGACATGAAAAATACAATGTTGAAAAAATGCCCAAATTGTTAATAGAGAAAATTGTGTAGGAATTTCAGAACCTAGATGCAGGAGGTAGGGTTGCACTTGCAAAAGTTCCCATCTGTTTCTGTTCTTTTTTGTTCCATTCCAAATGGTTAGGGTTTTTCAAGGTTCCTACAAACAAGGTTTTTCCTTGTGCTATAGCTCTATTATATACATGCGGGGTTGAAAAATAGTAATCAACCCAATATCTCAGGGCACCAACTAAGGAGGATTGACTGTACCCTTAGTTGTACTATGTGATTACCCAGGTACTAGAGAGTAGTCTTCCCGAGTGTTTTTCTTGGTGCCACTATAAAATTCAAGTGATTGATAGGATGATCTAAATCCAGCTTCAGGAGAACTAGGGGACTCTCGATTGTTGATTTTTCACTAGGCTAGGCTTAAGCATGAAGTTTATTCCAATTTTAGAATTTTACTTGAACCATAGACAATTCCAACTACACCATAAACAATTTTCTGCAGTAACCAAGATCACAAGAAGAAATACCATGCACAAGTACACAAGAAGTATCCTGGGAAACCCTTCTCAACAAGGGAATAAAACTCAACCAATCCTTTGCTATATTCTCAAGAGAAAGACCTCCCACACCATAGACCTATCACACAAAAGGGTGCTCTCAAAAACCAAGAAGGCTAGCACATAAGAGAGGTGCACACTTCAGCCCTAGAACTTGTACTTGCTGAAATTTCCAAAATCACATGTGTGTTGTGTTTCCTCAATGGGGAAATCACCTTTATTTATATTAGATTGGACAGATCAAAAGTGGTGTCTATTGGAACAATAGGGCCGACCTTAATAAATCATAATATAATTAATAATTACCATATTAAATATCTTTTACATTAATTATTTTTCACTTTATGGTGGGGCCGACCTGTACCCTTTACATCACAATTAGGGTTATAGGTAAATATAACTATTAGAGAATATAGCAAGGGATCTCTCACACCCACTAGTGCTCAACCACTAGGGGAACGTCCACCTATGCTCAGCCACAGGGATTTCCAAGTCAACATATCTCTATCTTACTAAGTCTCACATGAGAATCATCTCGATACACACTCACTAGTGCTCAACCACTAGGATCACGTCCACCTATGCTTAGCCATAGGGACATCCTACTCAACAAATATCTATCTCACTGAGTCTCACAGGAGAATCATCTGGAGTACCACATCGTCTCAAATCTCTACATAGAGGAGAACAATAAACTCATCACATGGGCTCCTTCACCCCTCACAGGGGTGCACATCGTTTCATCTCAAATGACACACCCATCTCTTGGGAATCTTCCCTACACAGGGGCACAAAATGTTCCATATTCATCTCAGAGAGAAACAACACACCCATCTCATGGGAATATTCCCTACACAGGGGAACACAACGCTCCATCTCTGTCTTAGAGAGGAACAACACACCCATATCATGGGCATACCCAACTCATGGGCTCTCTCACAGGCCGACTCACTCAGTCTGTGTCCTGGATGATGTCTCACGCAGTTGTAATCATGAACACTCCCTCTCAACTAAGAAGTCATTCTCCACCAGGCCAAGTCTCTCACGGAAGTACTCGAACTTCATCTTGGTTGTAATCATCAACACTCCCTCTAAGCCAGGGAGGTATTCTCCACCAGGCCAAGTCTCTCATGGAAGTACTCGAACTTCGTCTTGGATAGTGGTTTGGTGAGGATATCTACAATTTTCTCATGTGTAGGAAGGTAGTACACGTGTACTTCTTTCCTCTGCACCATGTCTCTAATATAATGATATTTTATCTCAATGTGTTTCGATCAATCATGAAACACAAGGTTTTCAGAGAGCTTCACACAAATCTGGTTATCATAATGAATAATGGTAGGTTCCTCTCTGGGCCTTCATCATCTTGAAGTGTCATATCTCATGTCTCCATGTATCTTCTTCACCAACTCAACGATGACTTATAATTTCCTTCTTCAACCCGACTTCTGACTTGTTTAAATAGATTACTCGACTCACTATTGAGGCATATATGCAAATGAAGTGAGAGATAAAAATCCAGAGGCAATCGTTTGAGAGTTTGAGGCATCCCTTCTTGTTTGGTAGCATCTATGAATCCACAAGGCCTTAACGATGGATAAACCAAGCGACCAAACATTTCATTGGTATCGAAGGCAAATATCTTCATCACTCAATGTCAAAACTCTCATTCAACAGATTCCATCCACTTGCTATTGGTCCAAGATACCACATAATAAGACTCTAATTACGATTATGATATGGATATTATCATTGTATACAAGTATATGGGTGGACAAGGATGAATGAGGTAAGACTGGTGGGATCTATTTTCTATGCTATTTGAATATATCCAATTCAAGAAAGTTGTTGATTCTAACAGAACACCCAGTTTTTCTTCGTATCAACCTACAACTATACTCCCTCATGTATTGGCGTAAGTAAATAAGGGAAAAATATAAAATGCCAATTGAAAGGAGTTCAAGGTCCATGTTGAATGCTACTTGTCGATTCAATTTGATCTAAGGAGCTGTAGTGGTAATTTTCCTCATCAATGTGTTGTTGGCTTGGTAATGGGGGAAAGACAAGCAATAAATCTGTGAATAGCTTGCAGCCTATCTATCCAACCTCGCCATTGCGATAAAGTAAGCTATTCTGAATTAGGTGGTATGATTAATTAGTAATGGATGATTAACGATGTGTTTGGGTGTAACGTTCGTGGGTACTTTGCGTGGTCCTTGTTGGACAACTGGGAATGGGTGGCGGGTTACACTTCTAGATTTGGGCTCTATTTTGTTGACTACAAACACAACCTCACTAGATATCCTAAAGCTTATGTCCAGTGGTTCAAATGTTTTCTCACCTCCTCTTCATTATTCAACATTTTCTTTTTTTTTAACTGTCGGATTGTCAACATCCCAAAATACCCAACATATACGCTTTTCTATTTATTTATTATATTGTTTCAACATTAAATGAAACATCATAGGCATATTTGATGTAATGTTGGGAAAAATCTTGATGGTGTAGCCATGAAAAATACACTTTTGTTTCCAATTTGAGAATGGTTTGAATATTTACATCATTGGGCCTCTTGGAGAGAGGGCGAGATTTTTGACCTGCAAAATATTTTAAAAACTCCAAAAACTCCTCAATTATCTTGAAGGCAATTGTTTTTTCATTTCCTATAATAGGTCATTTCCTCGCTTAGAATTGACTATACTTACATGACCATCAATTTCCAATGATCTATCATGAACCATCTTCATGCTCCATTTGTACCCCCCATAAGTTGAATCCTCAGAGACGATACTAATTGGCAGATGGACCAACTTGGGACCTACACAGTGGATGGAATGGCAGGGGTTTAGGTAGGAAACACTAATGAGGCTAACAAAGAAATAAAATACGTGTTAGATACAAACCCTCCTCTTCCTGGAGGTTCCTCCCCTAGGAATTTGCAGGTTGCTCAACATCTTGAATTGTTCCGGTCGGCTGATATGAGCACTTAAGCTATTAGGTGATAAGGCCTACCGCATACAAAACCAGATGTAATATTATTCAAACAAAATGACACCAAAGTCTGGTGAGAGAGACAGAAAGTTGAACTGCTGCTGAAATAGATCGAATCAAACGTCCGCAAAGCTGTTACAGTTTCACAGGTATGCGTTCCTATTGGCAAAAGCATGCATAAAATTTGTCCAATTTTCATTACCTACATTAAATATCACATGCAATGCTAATTATTATTATGCCGTATCTGCGGTGTGCAGTTTTTTCTACGACTAATTTCATTTGTTCCATTTAATGGACATCACAGTCATTGTCTCCATCGACACATTGAACAATGCATTGTATTGCATCTATTAATGGGTATATGAACATCACTGCCATTGTCTCCACCGACACAGTGAACAATGCTATGTATTGCATCTGTAAACGGGTAGATGAACATCACCGCTAATGTCTCCATCGACACAATGGGAAATGCAATACATAAACAATTTAGATTATTGGTTTCCTTTAGTTTTCTTCTTTCCACCTTTCTTTCTCCTTTCTTCCTCTCATGTTGAAGTCTCTAAGAAACATTTAGGGTTATTGTGTGTCAAATCCTTGTATGATTCTAATGCATATTTGTCCCATCTCCTTGAATGGTATGTAGGATAATGATTTTAAGACTAGATTTTAGATCTCCTTAGGTCTTTTGATTAAGAATGATTTCGATTTGAATTTTTTCAGATCCTATACTTGACAAAGAAAATCTAATTAATGAAAGAAATATATCGTCCTTTTTCTTTGATATATTATGAATCCCTGAATGTATGAGAATTTTTTATTATGATCACTCTCATGTGTTTTTAGATTCAACGTTGATTTTTTTTTATTAGGAGGATTCACTACTAATATTCTTCATATTTTCACGTCTTTCTTCTTCCTCCATATCTTCCAAGTGGAGTAGACCACTAGTTAGATATAATTTAGAATTTAATATCATTGGCATTTTACTTTTTGTAGCATATATTGTTGATACTTATTTGTGGGTTTGATGACTCTAATAGGTATACCCACTAGAGTTGTCAAGCACCAATTTTGAAGTGAGAGGGATTGTGTTGATGACAAGGACACATTTCCTAATCTATTCATTCAAAATCCTTTGAGGTTCATTCCTCAATGGACAATTTCAAGTAATAACATGGAGTGTTAAAATTCAATTGGGAGCCCACTTGAAACATACTCTTCTAGAAGTTAGAGGTAAACTTCTCGTGAGTAGTTCACACAAATGAAATGAGCAACCTTATTGAGTCTATTCATGTCCACCATAATGGAATCATTCTTCTTCTTTATCTTGGGTAAGGATGTGATAAAATACATCTAGATTTCCAATCTAGAATGGGGAATGGTTGCAAAAAACTAGTAGGATGTTGATGTTTCACTTTTACCTTTTGAAGTTCCAAACATTTGGCCACATACTTAGCTACATACTTCTTTAAGTTTGGCCAAAAGAATTTCTTCCCCAAATAAGTTAAGAATTTTTGGATAACTAGGAAGACCTACATAAAGCATATCATGCATTTCCCTTGAGACAAATCTCTTTATCTCAACATCATTGGGCACATAAATTCTTCCCTATTTCATGAGAAAGGCTTCATTTGAGATTTGAAAGTCTTCATACTTTCATTGAGTACTATTTTAATTGTTCAACAACTCCCTTTTAATTTAGAGGAAATACTTTTCATTAGTGATCCATTCACCTATCTTATTCTTCAAATCAACTTCACGTGAACTTATGGAATCCATTACATGGATTTTCCTACTAAGTGCAAATTATCCACTTTGTTTTCTTTTCCTTCGACATGTTTGACCTTAAAGTCTTAATCAATTAGAAATTATAACTATCTTCTTTACTTTGCATTCATGTGTGGCTGCCTAAATGAGTACTTGAGATTGTCATGGATGGTGCTCTATATGAATCTCTCACCCATAAGATAATGTCTCCACATCTTCAAAGCATGAATGCGAATAGCTTTGTTCACTCATAACATAAGACATGAGTCCCTTGCATGGTAACCCCTCCAATTCCTTCAATATATGTGTTTGTGCACATAACAAATTTTTCATTTGGATCAAGGATCTTTAGAATGGATAAAAATGTAAGTAACCTCTTCAAATGTCAATGCATAGAGTGACCTGTATATGGATTGGACTTTATCAGACCATTATTTTCAACAATCAAGTTGCACCATCAACAATAGAACTCTGTATCACTAGAATGGCCCAAAAATTTGGACTCCACGACCCTCGAGTGTTTTGAAAATGGTAAGAACTCTCTTCCTTTTCATGAAGTCAACGAGAGCTCTCTTCCTTTTCATGTAGTCATTGTGAGTCATAAATTTTCCTCAATGGATGCATCCTCCACACTTCAAATATGTGAGCAACAAGCTAAAGCAAAACCGCAAATTACAAGACACAAAACACTAAGAAAAGGAAGACACCTTGGAAGAATCACCTCGCCGAGGCACTTCTTGATCTCCTCCTTTAAAATTTCGATATTTTTCCTCCACATCGCCTCTTTTTCTTCCTTGATATGTTGAATTTCCTCTTTGCAGAGGGTGTTGAGGATGACGAGGAAGAAGAACTTAGCCTCCTGATGGAGCTCTCGCAGGATGCTAACATCCTATAGCTACACGATGCCACTGCAAAGATAATTCAAGACGAAGGTGATCCTCTAATCGTCCCTGTCATTTTTTATGACAAAATTATTGTTATTCTTGTCATGCTTGCCGAGGTGGCGAAGAACCAGGGTGACAACGATGGATTTTTGGTTCGCATAGAGCGTCTTCAGCAAGGTTTCAAACACTAACTTCTGACCTACAACACCATCCATTCATTCTCATTCTTTCCATTTCATGACTCTTCTGCTAGTCAGAAAAGGTGGTCTGCATCATTGAATGCATTGATTTTCCCTATCAAATTCTAATTCTACCGTTTCTGTGTTTTAGATGGAGAAAATGTGATTCGAACCGGGACTGAATGATGGAGAGTGTTTTCACCCTACGCTCGACACGTGACCATCTAGAGAAGGACTTAAATGCTAAGTATATTAGATTTCTCGAACCCTCCAAAAATCACAGGGAATACTCGTTTTCCTTTTGTCAAATTTATGGCCTAAAACGCATGTAGAATACTCCTGTGTTTTTTTTTTTGGAAAATTGAGAAATGATTCATGAATAATGAGTTCATTTTGTAGCTTACAATTCATGTATTTATTTTGTATCTCAAAATCACATCCAAAATACTCTTTTTTAAAATTGATCAATAAGTCATGAATAATGAGTTTATTTTTTTGTTACAATTCATGAGTTTATTTTGTAGCTTAGAATCGCAACTTTTTCTTCCCACAACTTAAGAAGATGATTTATGGCTTTCAAGAGAGTTTATTTTGTAGCTTACAATTGTGACTTTTTCTTCCCACAACTTAAGCAAACGATGTCTTGGTTTTTAGGAAAGACCGCAACAACAACTACTAGTTGATTATGCACTTTATATCAATGTTATTGAGATTGTATCTTGTAGGGTGGATTAATAAGAAATGTAACTTTAATAATTTTACATGTCTCTTTTTTCTCTTCCATTTTTCTTTGGAAAATTCGGTTACATATTAGTGATTGTTGCAAGTGGGCATGCAA
>SNQJ01S0047232.1:46749-66032 GCA_010110895.2 Picea sitchensis | reverse complement strand
TTGAGTTATACAGAGTATATCATGTGTAAATTATCATTCATTCATTTGGTTAATGAGAATTATTCCATTCTTTCTCTTTTGCTTCTCTTTTCTCATATTTTCTCTGCAAATTGTGTATTTCATTTGCTAGCTAGATCTATTATGTGCAAGTTCAACACATTTACATAAAAAAAATTATTCAATATTCATGTGACTAATTTAACCTGTGACTTTTTCATTGCAATATCTAACAATTCTTGAAATATTCTCAACTTCATGAGTTAGTAATAATCACAACATTTCAGCTATTAGCATAATTGTTTCTTTAAAATATAATATGTATGAATGCATTCACCACAACGCATTCAATAAAATATCTTCGAGCATTAATATATCAAACTTAGCATGCATGTGTGAAACTCTACCACTTCCACACTTTCATAATATATCCATACATACTATTCAATCCACCCTTGCATTGGTTTCAGAATACCCTTTATCTAAGTCTTGCATCCCACCATGGTGAATTGGAAGGTCTGGCCATTGCCTCAACACATCATCTATACACTTCATATACTTCATATCACATGACCAACTTTATTGGCATTCATTCCTATAAAAAGTTCATACCCATTTACTTAATTTGGTTATTAAATCATAACCAAAAAAATCCTGACATTCTATGATTTCCTATGAATGCATTCAAAAGCTAAACAACTTGTATAACTATCTCATATCGTCATCCTTTACCACACCCAATGGTATATCATTATTTTAAATGCATTCAAATACACACATTAATATTACTTCACAAATAACCTATGGCTAAGAGAATTATTACCTAAACTCCCTTCAACAATTATGTAGTATAAATACATAAAAGTAATACCTTCATAGATACCATTAAATGCATTTGATGCTACCTACTTAGTTGGGATTAGTAGGATCTTTTATGCCTCCTTCACCAACCTCTTAATCAACACTTCATCTTCCCATTTCTTCTTTCATATGGATGACTTCCATATGCATCAACATCACTTGCATCCATGCAATAAAATCTCTCTTTCCTGGCCCAACAACCATCATTAGCAAAATTTATATTCTTATATATAACAATAGACTACTCCTAGTCTTCAACNATATATATATATATATATATATATATATATATAAACATTCATTGATGCATATCTATATTCAATAAGAATGCATCCTTAATCATTATTATAAATGCATATGCATTCCAACTTCTTGTGCTATGTATGGTTGTCCAACAAGACATATCATATTTGATGCTACAACAATTGCTGCAACCTCTTTCTTCCTTTACAATTATCCTTATTGTTTCTGGTTTTCCTCAAGTCTCACTAGATTCATGTATCCTCTTGTGATCTTATTGTAATCATTGTGCATGATTGTTCTATATCATGAGCACCCTTTTCCAGCCAAACCACTACTGGTCACTTTACATTTCCATCCATATACTAGGTTGATATTAATATTTAGCATTTGTCTCTTCTTGGATCTCTCTAATCCAACTCATACATGACCAAATTACATTTCCAACCATTCTTTATTATTGACTTTGGATATTCAACATCCATTTCCTTTATTGGTCCACGTTGATTCCTCGTTCCCTGACTGAACACTTCAGCTCTTATGTTTTCTTTCACCATTTGTGCCTCCTTCCTTAACCCATTTGGTCTCAAACTTGACTTGCATAGTCAAATTTTCAGCATATTATAATGATGCACATATGTCTTGTTTTCCAACTTCATATAAACTAACTAGAAGTAGTTATCATTTCCTTTACTTTCCATCATAAATTCCATTGGTACTTCCAACATTCTAACATATCACCAATGGATCCTATCCACCTAAGATGGATCCTTTTTAAGGTGCCATATCTTTTGCATAGAAAGCCAAGCTTAGGAATATTTCCTTCTTCATGGAACTCTTGATGATTTTCCTTCTAAAAATTACCTCCATTCCTGAATCCTTTTGATTTGTCCTCCAATTCCACCCTGGGAATGCACTTAGTACCTTTGATATACACCCAACATTCTCTATAGCATCAAAAATCCCTTTCATTTTTGTCACACTTCTTGAGTGTTGCAAAATTCTCTGAATAGCTTGGTATCCACCTAGTGGTACCTTTTCCACCATCTTCAATTACTCCTAAAATTCATCCAATTCTGGAATGCACTTATATTTATTTAATGTCTTCCCTAGAAGTATGGTTTCATACTTATAGAACCAATCTTCACATAATGCATCACTTTATGCATCTCATGAAATTCTTTAATATGCATGCACCTGCATTACTTCACCCTTGAATTTCTAACATTCATATCATGTTTCCAAGCACTACTTTGACCATAATAATGGAGGTATTACTCCAAAAATACATAACTAAACCTTGGAGATGATGCACCTTATCTCCATGTATACACTATGTCCTTCTTTATTAGAAGACTAGAATATTGACATATCAATCCTTTTAGAACAGGTCTAACCACAATATGTTGTTTATCTTTACATTGACATCCTTTAGAGTGAATGGAATTTCATTACTTCATCCACTAAATTATTTCCCCTTGCACTCTGATTCCACTGAGTACTTTGATTAGCATAAGTGGGTTTCTTGTACTTAAGTCCTTTAAACATAAATTTTATCTTCTCGGATTCCCGGACCTCCATGGACGCACCTATATTCATGTCGTAACATTATTTATTCCTGATTTTTAATCATCTTGTGAGGCATCCTTGACGTAGAACTCAAGTTCTTCTTCTCATATTTAACCAAAGTTCAAACCCTTTCACCTGCTATGAAAACCATCTCTCCATACTTCCATGGTTGCAGCTTCATGTATACCAAATACTCATGCTTTATCATTAACTGTATATGACATCTCTCTTAACCAACATCCCCATTTGGTATGAATATATTTCATCTAGAATTATTTTTCCAGATCATATTTCCATTATAATTCATCCATATTTCTCATCGATTCTAGGTGTCTTCAGTTGGTAGATTCCTTAAGCAATCACATGCAAAAGTTGGAGAACTTTATATTCCCTGCTTCCTCCTATCTGCATACATCTCTAACATTTGGTCCATTTTATTTATAACCATAACATATGATAAATATGCATACAAAAACATTCATTAGCTAAAACCCATAACATACAACTATGGAACATATGCATAATTTTTCCTTTTTTAAGATCACTAGAAACTCTCTTTCCTACTTCATGGGAATTTTGCTGCTCAATTCACAGTTATGGTTGCATAAATAGATTCCTCCATCCAAGACCTTTCCAATGGCTACATTCTTTCTCAATTCGGAGTCTTTAGCAGAAGGTTATTTATTGCAAGGGAAAGGAAAGGAATATCAGCTAGGAAAGGATATCCATTAGCACAGGCAACATAGCTTCAATGCTTAATGATCGTTGGATAATTCTTCCAGATTTAATCTTGACCATTGGTCAGTTATTGTTGGCCATAGGCACGCTCAACACAACCATGATACTCAAAAATCGTCTGATATGGACTCTGATTGGATCTTATTTGTCAAAACCTTTCACTACGGGTCTAAGGTCATCATTTCTTCCGTCCCAACTTATACGGTTTCTAAAATACACTCTCACATTCTACCACCTTTAATTTGCACCCATACTTAGAAACTTTTCCAAACATTTCACCACAAGTCTAAGATATTTGCATTCTCTCCCTTTATTTTTCACCCATACGTAGAAACGTTTCCAAACATTTCACTGTGGGTCTAAGACATTTGCATTCAAGCTTCCGCGGCCTCCAAAATACACCTTTGCATTCTATCACACTTATTTTTCAACTGTACTTAGAAAAATTTCCAAGCATTTCACCGCGGGTCTAAGGAATTTGACTAATTCACTTGTCTATATCTGCAGCCCCATCCATTTGATTGATTCCTCATACTTAGACAATTTCATATCATTCACCGTGCTCCATGATGTCTTGATAGTTAGTCAATTTTTGAGATCTCACCGCGCTCTGCAATGACTTGATAGTTAGTCAATTTTCAATATCTCACCATGCTTTGCGATGTCTTGATACTTAGTCAATTTTTGATATCTCACCATGCCCCACAATGTCTTGATACTTAGGCAATTTTTGAGATCTCACCATGGGTCTAGAGTCAAGGTTTTACAGGACAGGCAGGTGTCCCACCACCGCGGCTCCACATCACTTGCCACCTACCACACCGACCACCACGTACCTACCACCATGGAAGTAGAAATAACTATTATTTCATGTCAATCGAAACATGGCCTCCACATCATGCTAATATCACTTTATGGAAAAATACCCAAATTTTTTCAATTTTGCAAAATTTCTCATTTTCTGATTTCCAAATCCGCATGATTTCGCAATTTATTTACTTGGTCACCATTGGATCTTTGTAATTAATATCAATGCAACAAATTTTGGCCCCGTGAGTATTAAATTTATCTCTATACATGTAATTAGACTAGTCCTTGTCTAATTATCCATGGATTGCATTGCAGAAATTAGGGATTGAGCCCAATTTCACCCAATTTCACCATGGTCACTCTACAATTATCAAATTTGGCCAATTACAGGACTAAAAAAGGTCCAAATAAACCTCTGCAACAAATAATTTTCCCTGTGCACAACCAATTAACAATGTTGGGTGTGAATTTTCTTCAATTTCATTCAGAAATTGGATATTCTTCCCTAATTTCATAGGAATCATTTTGTCAAACAATTTGTAGACATACTATGAAATTAAAATTTCTGCAATTTTATCTTCCGTGTTCTGCTAGCTGCCCCATGAAGGCTCAGTATTGAACYTGTGGCCCTGATACCACTTTGTAACGTACCCAAGATCCCCATCTGGGCACCATCACTAAAAAACTTTGTCGATACCATCACAAAATAGGCCCATCAAGGATATGATACCACTTTGTAGCATACCCTGCCACCTAGCTGAGACATGCCACACAAAMATTCTGCATCTAATACCATTAATTCATAAAATGCTCTACATATTCACAAATATSTAGTTCTACAACATATACAAACCATGCCCAAACTATGTATAATTACAACCAACACAATTAAATGTATTACACACAGTAAACAATATGTAAATATAATTATGGAACCATAAAATTACAACACCATATAATTAACATAAATATGCACAATACTAAACCGAATAATACAGATAATAAGAAACCTTATCTTTTGTAAATAAATCACTGACTTGTTGTAGACCTCATACATTCCTCCCAGCCATAGATTGCACTGCTCATACTCTCAACAGTGGGTCACCCTCGAGCTAGGGATATGACGCCACCAGGGCAATGAATCCTAAGCCAGGATAAGGTCTATAAACAATAGAAATGCACAAAATATGGTGCCAAATCCAACAATCATCCTACAAGCTCTCATTCCCCACAACCTGTCCCACCCCAAGAAGTGTACCCCTTGTCTTCTCAACAGTCCTTCAGTTGTCCCACATCCCTTTCAGGGCTTCAAGAATAGGTCAGACAGGAAGTCTCAGATCCCTATAGATGCAGAATGGAACACAAAGAAACTAGTTCCTAGCAGGTCTCTCACCTGGAGAGAATTCTCATGAGCATGACAACCCACTTCTTCCAAAATGCACATGAACTTGACAACCTACTTCTTCCAAAAATCACATGGGACTAACAACCCACTTCTTCCATACTGCACACGGGCCTAACAAACCACTTCTTTAGCTCAAATTACCCAAAATTTATTGTTTATCCCAGCTTCCCAAGTACAGGTACCACTATGGATGGTAGGGAGAGTACCGATGGAAGAGTGAATCCCCCATAATGAGAGAATCCACACATTATATTTCATGTTCCTATCTTGACACTTGTCACTATAGGAAATGCCTTGATTCCACTTGGTAGTTTGTTTCTCTCACTTAGGAACTTATGATAAAATTATAACATAAAGCTTATGACTTAAGAATAATGTTATTTTATTCCTTGGTTTAAGCCCCCATGATTTAGCCCCCTTTCCCTCTTGTGGAGTCTTTGCCCCCCATTATACTATTTCGTATGAATTGGTATGCAATAGTGATGTATTTTATTAATAATATGAGTTATTTCATATTACAATGATAGGCTCACTGGAATTTTAGCATCTACACTCTCCAGTCTAATAATCACACATGCACTCTGGCCTATAATATTTTGGCTCACCAACCTATAAAAAATATGTACATTTACAATTGGGGTTCAGCTTGGGGGTATTACAGTTGCACCTCAGACATGCTCTCAACCACAGACTTGTTGTCTCTTCGTTGTCACAGACTCCACCACTTCGTTTCCAAAGACTTCATAGATTTCAATTCTACCTCACACATGCCTCCAATTGACCTGTGTTTCCAAACTTAGCCAAAATATGCCCAAGAAAAGTTCTCCCAAACCTATCCACCAAATCCTCCTCAAGGCACCACATGTCCTCCCAAGTGGAGTGACTTCGATCCTTGAGGGAGTTTCCTCCCTTCATTTTCCTTAGAACCACAGAGCTCTCTTTCTTTCCTTGTCTTCCCAAAACTTCCTTCATTGGTTGTGCGCCCTTGCTCTCTTATAGGATCTCCAAAGGTCACCATCGTGAATCATTGCATCCTTTGAGGGTGTCACACCCTTTCAGGAACCCATGTCCAAACACATTAAGCCATAAATAGTGGCACATTACCCCTTAATTGGGGAATATTACATTAGTATTTATATTTTATTTATGTTGGCTTAGGTCAATTAGTTGTAATTGTACCTCCTAGTCTCCTATATATAAAAAGGAGACCTTTTCATTTGGAAGCATTTGGAATTGGTAAATTTGTGTGATATATAAGGAGGTCACCCCCTCGAAGAGGCTTATTATCTGAAATTCTCTTTTTGTCAAGGCATTGAGTACTTATTCTGAGTTTTTTATGCTATTTTGATATTCGGTTCTTAACATTTGGTATCAAAGAGAAAAAATCATCAAGGTGTGGGGAAGTTACTATAACTTCCACTTGGCACATCCAATTTTGATCAGACCTATGACATTGTAGAGAAGAGGTATCAGAGAACTACATAACGAAATTTCAGACCTAGAAGGGTCGAAATTTTGGAGATACTACAGAAGAAATATTGTCTAGAAGAACTGCCTCCAAATCAAGGTTTAAAAGTGATACTTGGCGAACATGCCACCAAAAATGTGAACTTATACACTAAATAAGCCTTCAGACAATTCTACTTGGACTCTTGATGAAGGTGAAGAAATGCACAGGGACATAAATGATTTACAAAAGAAGGCAGTAACAAAATATGAACTACAAAGGATTATGGATTCAACTGAAGCTAAGTTGGAAGCAATAATGGATACTAATATTGGTGGTTTAAAAAGGGAGATCATGGAAGGATTGAAAAAAAATCTAATAGAGAGACCACCTGAAACTAAAAATGTATCCCATGAAATTCATGATGAAGACATAAGGAATATGAATAAAGACTGGAGAAACTCCAACTTTGGGTTTAAGAACTTACCACTTTCCTAAGATCGATATGAGGAAGTTTGATGGCAAGGATCCAATCACATGGATACTCGAGATGGAGAAGTTCGTTGATCTACATGATGTGCCACACACACAGAAGGTACAAATTGCATCTTTGTATTTAGAACTCAATCAATTTATGTGGTATCATGATCCAGGTGGATATCGGTGGCCACCCACATATTCCAACTGGCTCATTTTGGCAGTTTCAGTTTGGTAGTTGTGTTTCTAGTTTTCAGGTCCCAAACTTCTGGGGTCGTTTTGAGGCCATAAAAAACGTTTTTAGGGCTTGACACAATTATACCATTGATGAAGTTTGATTATGATGGAAACATGTGTCATCCTCGGATAGACCTTTCCAATGGGATATCGTGTGCCTAAAATGAAGGTTGTATGCAAAACTTACGCCCCCGGGAAGTTGATACACCAAACTACCCAAAACAGCATCCACAAAATTGTTGTCTTTTCATCTTCCAGGGTTAGGGTTTTGGATTTTATTTATGTTAAAAAGGCCTTTAGAGACTCATTGTAAATCATCTTCTTGTGAATCCGAGTAGTCGCCACATCTCTTCTCAGAGATAAGCTGCCACCATTCTAACGAGTCTTTCACTCTGCAATTTTACAATCTTTGTACATTTCCGCTCATTAATAGAAATTGTGTATTATTGTATCTCTATGTTTATGGTTTCATCTCTGATAAATTTATGTTATATTATTGGATACCTGAGCTATCTCTGTACATTTCTTTATTATATATCCACTCTCATTTTGTGCCGAAAACAATCTGGATCATATCGATGGCTTTGTTCTCGCAAATCACTTGTCACTTGGACAATTTTCATGAAAGAAATGATATCACACTATGAGGATACAAGGAGAAATACCTTCTTCATCCAATTGATAAATCTCAAGAAAAAGGGTTCAATTGCGGAGCACATTGAGAACTTCCAAAGATTGAATATAAAGGTAACTGATATTCTATATGAACACCTGATTGATGTATTCATATGAACTTTAAAGGATAACATTCAACATGAGGTTCACCTTTGGGAACCCAAATAATTGGAGAGTGTGTTCAGGGTGGCGAGAAATGTTGAAAGTAAAAACATGAATATAGATACTAGAAGGACCACTCCTAACATCTATCAAGATAATAATGTTCCTTATTCTAAAACACCTCAACCTACAAGGTTGACACCTCAACAATTGGAGGAAAGAAAAGAAAAAGTTTTATGCTTTAATTGTGACAACAAGTACAGTAATGGACATAAGTGTGATGAGAAGAAATTATTCTACATAGATTGTGAAGAGGAAGAAGAACAAGAGCAATAACAATAACAATAACCATCTCAAGATGAAAATGTAGAAGATATTTCTTCTGAAGAGTTCACTCCCACCATATCATGTAATGCATTGGCTGGAATTAACACTCCTCAAACCCTCAATATCGAAGGATATATCAAAAATAAAAAGGTAATAGTCCTAATTGATTCTAGTAGTACTCATAATTTCATTCACTATAAATTAGCCAAAGATCTCAATTTCTTTATATATCCAGCACCAAAGTTTCAAGTAATGATTGCACATGGAGGAACTATAAATTTCTCAGGAAAATTCCATAAGATCAAACTTACTATGGGGGAATATGTAATGAATAGTACAATGATTTCTATATCGATGGGTGGTGTTGATGTCGTACTAGGAGTCCAATGGTTACAATCATTGGGAACAATGGATTTTAATTTTCAAGAACTTTTCATGAAATTTTCAGTGGAAGGAAAGGAAATTGAGTTAAGGGGTGTCACAAGGAAACCCAGTAAGGTGATAATCTCTAATGGAATGAAAAAATTATTGAAAAAGGGGCATCAGGGTGTAATTTTACAACTATGCTCACTAGATGTTCAAACATCTAAGCCATCTATTCCCCTATATCTCTAAGGGATCATTGATAAGAATTACAAAGTATTTGAAGATATTCCCATAGGTCTTCCACCCACTTGCAATCATGATCATTCTATTCACCAAATTCCTATGAGTTCTCCTCCTAACACCATGCCTTACAGATACCCTTATGCCTAGAAGAGTGAAATTGAGAGTATGGCTGAATAAATTTTAGAGGCTAGCATTATTAGAACTATCCAAATTTCTTACTCTACACCATTGGTAATGGTACTCAAGAAAGAGGGCTCATGGCATATGTGTCCAGATTATAGAGAGCTCAACAAGATAACTATTAAATATAACTTCCCCATTCCTGTCATTGATGAATTGTTAGTTGAAATACATGAAGCAATCTACTTCACAAATTTGGATCTTTGTTCAAGGTATCATCAAATTATAATGAAGGAAGAAGATGTCCCAAAAACAACATTCTGAACTCATGAAGGCCATTATGAATTTTTGGTCTTTTCTTTTGTCCTTACGAATGCACCTTCCACATTCCAAGGGTTGATGAATTTCATTTTCAATACCTTCCTTGAAAATTTGTGTTAGTATTTTTTGATGATATACTAATCTATAGAAAGTCTTGGGAGGATCATGTTCGACATGTTGACAGGGTGCTACAGCGACTAAAGGAGTAACAAATATATGCCAAACCATCCAAATGTTTCTTTGGGGTGAAGGAGGTAGAGTGTTTGGGTCATATTTTATCTCATGAAGGTGTCAAGGTAGACCCTAACAAAATTAAGGCCATAATGGACTGGCCAATTCCCAAAACATTAAAGAATCTTAGAGGATTTTTTAGTTTGACAAGTTACTACCGCAAGTTTGTTCGAAACTATGGAAGAATAGAAACACCTTTAACAACATTAACTAAGAAGGATGAATTTTCATGAAATATAGAGGAAACTCAAGATTTTGAACAACTTAAAGAGGCGATTTGCAAAGCTCTTGCCTTGACCACACTAGACTTCACAGAAACCTTTATTGTGGAATGTGATGCCTTAGGAAATGGCATTGGTGTTGTTCTAATGCAATAAGGAAGGCTCCTTACTTTTGAAAGTCAACCACTCAAGGGAAAGGACTTACACAAACCCATTCATGAGAAGGAAATGTTGGAAATACTACATGCATTGAACCAATTGCACCCTTACCTAATAGGTAGGCACTTCAAGGTCAAAACAGATCATGATAGTCTTAAATACTTCTTGGAAGAAAGACTATATTCAGAAGAACAAAATAAATGTGTGACCAAGATGTTGGGTTATGATTTTGAAATCATTTACAAAAAAGGGAAGAAAAATGTTGTGGCAGATGCATTCTCAAGAAATGATGAAGATGTTGAGGCCTTTCTCTATGCTATGTCGATTATCCAAATTTATTTGATAATAGAAGAAAGGGATGAATGGAATAATGATGAAAAAGCATGGATTCTCATTCAAAGGTTGCAGTGGGATTCCAGTGCATCAGATACATTTACATGGAAAAATGATTCACAATGGTACAAAGATTGCTAAAATTTATGTAAGAACTCCCAACTTGTTATATCAATATTTGCCACACCCTATGGAATCTTACAGATAAGGCCTTGTTCCATTTCCCTATGCAGAATTATCATCCCTGTTTATAAAATACAGAGCTAAAAATACATATTTTTCCACATGTACGCATCTTGCCTACTATACAGCATGCGTATACGCAGGATACTCCACTACAACCCACGTACATCGAGATTTGCGCCAGAAAATGAAAATTAATGTCAATTTTCCATGTCAGGACAAGAGATCTATGATGATTGGCCTTCCATATACTGGAAACGTTCTGACTCGTCCCTTCAGTTCCATTTTGAAGGATATAAATGGGCCAATTTAGAGCTATGGAAAGAAGAGAAAGAATTCAAATTTGAGAGAAAAGTTACTCTGGAGAAATTATTTACTTTATATTGAGTCTACATCCCTTTGTCCTTTAAGTCTGAACACAGTGTTCAACCCCCAATCTCTTCCCTTATTGATTGAGAACCTCATTGTTTCTCTCTTATGAGATTGCCTTTGGTGGAGGATTGAAGTGGTGGAGGCCTAGCTAGAAGGAACTTAGTTTCTCAGTTCTGAACTGTGCCGACACGAAAGTCTGTAACATTTTCACTTATGTTGATCATATATTAATAGAAATACTCTTTTCCCATCCAATTGATATATTGCAAATATTTGAATTATTATTCCATAGGTGCGGTTGTCATGTTTATTAATGGAGTATGCTATTGAATTTGCTAACATCATTTATTATCACCATATGCTTGTGTTGCTTGGTTTTTGGGGACTAGTTGCAGGTATATTGCTTTGGGTCAAGTGCTCAACGGTGGAATTTATCGAACATCTGGACGAGGTAGGCATTTTATCTTGTATCACTAGCATATTTGTTTATATAGAATACTTTAGAAGAGAGTTGATTTCTACATTCATTTACGTCTGATGTGGTTTACCCTAGCCATAGAGAAATTTTCCTCATAATAGAATTGGTGACCATACTGGGGATTGAATCTTCTTTCTTAGGGTTTGAAGTACTTTTCTCATTAGATTTCTCTCATTCCTATTGAATTTCTTGTCGCATCATTGCTTGACAGCCTCTATTCACTCTGGGTCTGAGTTTTCAGCCTTCTCCATTGTCTGGCCTTGTTTTTTGAAACATATACGCGCTTTTTGTCTTGATAGTCGCGAATATACGCAGGTTGTCCCTCTGCGCGCTGCATACATATTCTTTGTTTCCTCAAATAGTCAATTACATCAACTATCCTTGCTTGTTTGCTAGGTCTGGTGGTTGTTGGGTGGGATTTGATGTTTACTGAGTCTTCTTATGTCTTTGTAGCATGCATGCATTTATGATTTATATGTTGTGCATTTCCTTCTATCATGTGCATTAACATTTCATTATTGTTTATATATGTCTTTGATTATTGATGTATGGATAAGGATATGGTTATGTTATTTCCGATGATGCATTCTCCATGACTCACTTCATCACACATGTCTTGGCTACAGTTCGAGTGAGACCTCCTTCCCTTGTGGAAGGTTGAATATGCCAGTGTTGTTAGACTACAACGGTATCCTTTGTTAGAATTTTTTTACAACCCCGGTCTCCAATTTTGCGCCAATTTTTTTTTCTATTGCTGGGACCTGATCTTTAAAGTGAGTTTTTAGAGGATGCCCCAACACATCTTCAAATATGATGTCGAGAATTGGTGGGAAATAAGGTGCGATGAGTTTATACAAAAAAAAGTTGATTTACGCCACAAAATATTTAGGGTTATGAGGAGCACTATTATCTATTCATATACTGCGAGTGACTAGTATGAGATATTTTGGATTTGATTCCCTAGAGAGGTATTCCAAAGGCTAGATAAAATACAAGAAGCACCATAATATAAATATCAATTCAAGAGAAGATATAACTAGAATACTGAGCATTTAGCATATCTTCATCGATTGGGTCATTAGATATCTCATGCTATGGATTTTTGGATACATACTACTTTCGAATTTTATATTATTGAGTTTGTTGTGGAGAACCACCAATATTTTTCTAAAGCAGAAGTTGTATTCCACGAAGGAGCCAGAGGAAGATTGTTGCATGAAATCCGTCTGTGGATCAATATCTTGTTAGTGGATGAAGGGATGTTAAATGTTCCCTTAGTTGAGATGGCAGCGTAAACCCCTGTGCCCAAGGGGGAGGTGTTTTGCGGGAGGGTCATGAGTCCATAAAGAAGGAGTTTCCAGAGATGGGGGGCCAACAAGAGAAAACTACAAGAAATGAACGAGCTCTAAGGAGGGATAAGGATACTGAAAAGAGGTGGTGAAACCATATGAGAAAGGTAATGAAGAGACCTGATCAATCGTGGAAGGAGATTTATTGTGACGGTAGTTGAAGAAAATAATTGGAGAGATTGTGAGAGTTGCAAAGATGTAGAAGGATGACCAGTCGATGGTTAAAGTAGAAATTCGGTGAGAGAGGTGAAGATTCTGCAGGAGGAAAATAAGATAAGGTAATCTTAGGAGAGCTATATGAAGAAGTAAAGATAGATGCCACCACTGAAGAAGAATACTCATCTGAGACCTCATAGGGAGATGTGGGAGAGACTGAACCCACGATGCCAGAAAATGTTGGAATCCATCACGAGGTAGATGAAACCTTGCAAGAAAATGATACCCCCAAATCAAAGAACTTCTCTCTAAAGGTAAAGGCCCCAACCTTGAGTCACTTATTCCCCTGACGCAATCTAATTTTTGGTAATTTATTCAATCAATGTTTCTATACTTTCTATCATTTCTAACCCTTCTAGTAAAACAAGTTCAATCATAGTGGTAGCAGTAGTGTAGTGATTTTTTCAGTTATATCTCAACCAGGACCCTCGAGGTTCATATTAATAGGATATCCAAGTCCATCGATGGTGCATCAACACACGAGATATCTTACCCGATACCTAGAATTTTTGGGTAAAGGGGATGAGGACGTTGAGCAACATTGGTTTCTTTGTGAGGCCATAAAGGTCTCACAAAACTCTGAATGAAAACAAATTGGTCAATTTTCAGACCACTTTGAGGGGTTGAGCTCTAAAATGGCATATGAAATATATTGATCCAGGGAATAATCAAGGGCATCCTTTCTCTTTAACCCAAGTCAAAAATAATTTTATAGTGAAGTTTCTCTTACCTCAGTCCAAGAAACATGCTCTCTCCGAGTTGCGGGAGATAAAAAAATAGATGGTGAGTCTCCATGGGAATATAACCAAATATTTAAGGATGTGATAGGGAAATTAGAAAACCCCATCCATGAATATCACCAAAGAGAATGGTTTATTTAGGGGTTGTTACCGCTAACTCGAATCCCATTGACTCAACAAAGAATAACTACTTTGGGAGAGGCATTAGAACAAGCCATGGAGATTGAGGATATGAAAATCTATCCTAAAAACTTGCAAGTGATGAGGCCATTTGAAGATCATAATATTGCGCAATTGCAGGGACACATCTCTGCATTAACTAATAATATTCAAGAGTTAACCCTTCCTAGAGTAGGTCGACAACAGGAATGTTGTACTAGTTTTTATACCAAAGGTCATACAACAAACGAATGCTCAATATTGAGGGGTTCAAGACCCCCCACTCACCCGATGGTGCCTTTACCAGTAGGACCAATAGGAGGAGTTGTGCAAGTTGTCACTATAGTGCCATTTCATGACTATGTTCAATACCATGCTTTCACGAATCATCAAGGAAGTCAGAGCAATGAGTATTAAAAGATATGTAGAAGTCAGGGGAACTGTCCTTGGCCCTATCCTATTCTTCAAAAGTACACTCCTGTTTTGAATACAGTATATGATGAATTATGTGGGTCCCCTACTCATTCTACCATCCAATTTAGATCTTTGGATGCTCTCACTGACATATTAGATCATTCAACATTTAGAGTCAATGAAACTCCTCAAGGGTTCGGAGGAGGTCAACAAGGGGGAGGAAATTTTAGAGGCAGAAAGACAGGCAGAAGAGGAATAGGTTGCTACTACAAATGTGATGAACAAGGGAATATTGCAAGATATTTTCCACTTCCATGAAGACCATGGTGTGAACATTGTACAAATAATACCCACTCCACAAAATATTTTCCTGATCTGATTTCCAAATGGGAATACTGTGCAAGGAAAAGAGCGGCCAATATGATCAATTATGAACCTAGATTTGTAGTTGAGGAAAAATATCCCAATATTCACATTATCACTAAATGAGGAAATAAGACTGGGGCTAATATTGAAAGTCCTCACCAGCTCAAAATATAAAAAGTAGATTACCTGATAATACCAAATATGACCCTATAAGACAGAAGGGATTTTTCAAATATGTAGTGGAGATGTTCAGACAATTGTCGAATTTTTCAATTCCCTAGGTTGTAGAGCTAAGGTCTTAGCCAAATCCTCACCAACTAAGAGTCATTGGAGAATTACTTACTTATATGGAGGCCCCAGGTAAGTGACAAAAGGTTGTTGATCTGTGGTTACAACTATTTTTTGACATTTTGGATGATGAACAACTTGCTGGAAAGTTGTGGAACACACTCAAAAGGGACTTGGGAACTAAAAGAAATTAAGAAGAGTCCATTTCTTCTAACCTTTCAGCAAGGAACACAAGTAGGATAAAAAGAAGGAAGAGGATAACCAGGATGGAATTCCAGCCGAATGCCCACGTTAACGACTATGAGAATAGGGAAGTTATGTTGGAATTAGGTTCTGATGTCAATATATTTCCCAAGAAAACATTGGAAGCGATGGGTAAGCCCAAACTTGTATATTCTCCTATTCAGATGCGTATGGAAAATAAATATTGCATCTAACTGGTAGGCAAGCTGTAAAATGTCGAAGTGGATTTGGTTGATGTCAAAACAGTGGCATACTTTGAAGTTATTTAAATAATGTAGGGTACCAGATCTATTATAATAGCCAAAAACATAAATAATATAGAGAATAATAGCGAAACAACACAATATATGAAACCACAACACCAAAATAATACATTTATCGATAGGAAACAATGTTCACTTTCCTCTTTGAGGGGGAAAACTCCACCAAAGAAACTGTAATGTTCCCAATTTTCCCCTTAGGAGGCATTTAGTGTTATTGTATGAAAGTGACCTTATAAAGGAACTTAAATAAAAATAAGTGAAATTAGTCACTTAATAAAATAAAGAGGGGAAAAGTAGTTACACTAAAGAGACCCAACGAAGGGTTATAAGAGGAGGAGAGGAGAGCCTTTTGGACCTATGATTGAGTTTAAGAAAATATTGTATTGGGATCTTGTGAGCATGAGGGTTTCAAAACCCTAGTTTACTCGGTTTCGCCAGTGAAACCATCCGGCCTAGCTGATATTGGAGAAGATCCTACAGATCTCTCATTTGTACTTCACCGTGTATGGATTTAATGAAGAAATTTGCTAGTTATTTCTATGTTTATCGATTTTGCTGCTAAATTTCTGTTTTATTGAATTCGGGATATTCCAGTGGTATCAGAGCATGGTTTTGGCCAGCTGTGGGAATGGTCTGGGAAGAAGTTTGAAGCGTTTGAAGGATAATCAAACCATCTGTTGGGAGGCTGGGAGTTTCACTCATAAAGGGGTGAGCTTCTTCATTCGGACATTAATTCCCTATGGGTTGAATCCCTTCTTGGTGGTCGAGTTGTGCCTAGCCAGGGGCGCACCACATCTTACTCTGATCTTGTTCATTGAGGGTGAGTTAATGCTTAAGAAAGCACATCTCCTGGACACTATACATAGAGGGAGAGATAAATCCATTGTTGCCTGAGGGTTGTAGTGTTTCTTTGGTACAGAAAGGTCGAGTTACTCTTTGAAAGGGGCCCAATCCGCTGGAAATTCGAGTTCTGTAATTCAGTGGATATTTGCTGAACCAAAGGCGAGTTTGGGTGTACCAACCAGGACGTGTGGGCATTTAAATCGACTGCTGGGCAAATATATCAGTGTGGGCGAAATCCCTCCTGGGTATGAAGGTGTGTTACTCTGCTGGATGTGACTCCTTTTCCAGGCTGTGTGTTGCTTAGGGGCTGCGTGGAGAGCAAGGGCACAGGGGACGCATTATTTGATTGTTGGGCGTGTGCATCACTTGGAGGACGAGTAGACTGTCAAAAGGGGCACACGTGATTACTAAAAGAACAACATTCTGGGTTGTTCGCAGTGCAACTCGTTTTCACCTAAATTGCAAGTTGTGGGGTCTGCTTCCTGGGGTCTAGCACTTGCATACATTCCAACGAAGTTCAGATCTCATTTGTTGTTGCTATGTGTGGTTCAATTTATTGTTGTTGAGGGCATAAACTAAGGGAGTTTCCATCTATCACACATTCTTCATGTCTTGAGGTAGATGCATATAAATGTTGGGACCAAGCCACTTCATTAATAGTCCTATTGTCATATGTGGGGATTGTTGCCTCAGTTTCCAACTTCATAAATTATATATCAGCTCTGTCAAGGAAACCTATTAAGTGAATCAGGTTCCTTTCTATATTTTCATTCTTTGTTGAAACTTTGGTATGAATGTTACCTTGGCTGATGTTATTTGAATAAATAAATACATTTGGCATCCTTATTATTTATATCAGTTCCAATGAATATTGCATGAGAAAAAAGGAAACAGTGCTACAAACTTAAACCACATTGTCTCTTAAAACAAATTCAATAAGAAACTACGCAATATTCCAACGTAGAATATTTCAGTGGTATCAGTGTCCGAGAGCACAGCCAAAGGAGAATCCAGATTGGGGGGCGCCATTGTATATCTTCCCGTGAATGGTTTAGTGGCTGAGACATCCCCCAGGCTAGATATAGTGCGATATTGTCTGCTGAGTATCATTCCCAGGTGGGCACAATGTCAAATCTGATCTCCATTCATCAAGGGATTCGCTGCTGGGAGGTAACATTATATAGGAGGGGCAGCATTTCAAAAGATGGAATTATCTAGGCATTAAAAGTTGCACCAGCCACACAGTTTGGGCACACAACTCGCATGAACTTAAGGTAGCAATCAAATTCGAATTATGTGCAGACACCTACAACAGTCACTTGCATTTGATGTATGGTTGTGTGAGCAGAGCCACGAGTAACCCCCCAAATTGTCATCTACAACAAACTAATACTACATCTCTTTAAAAGAGGATGGAGATAGATTCAGAGCTATGGTTTGAAATTTCAAGGTGGCTAGCAGCAACTAAGAACATGCATTACCACTACCAAGAGTATCTAGCAAGTGGTGAGGATATTTGTGTATCGTTTCCCTTTAAAAACTATTTCACCATCAAGTATGGATTTTGGCCCAAGAATGTGGATGAGGATTCCTTTAAAAGCAGAGGTAATGAATTGGAAAAGAGTAAGGATAAAGAACAGGTGGAGGAGCATGCATCTAGCCTTGAGGAGAAGGTGCACATAGAGGCAGACCAAATAGTAGCCGAAGATACAAGTGTGTCAGATGGATTTGATGCTGACGGTGAGGGGGTGCTAGCATCTAACGATGAGACAGAGATTTCAGATGGCAGTAAGAAAAAGGAGTTGGATCGACTTAGGGATGGTCACCTGGCCATAAAGAAGGAGATCCAGGCACTCAAGGACACTATTCTACATCAGGTAGTTGAGCTTGAGGTCCTTGCGGGGAAGTGTTCTGAGTCAGCTGTTGATCTTGGCAGTATATCAGAACAACTAGATGTTCTAAAGGGGCAACAGAAGAAGGATATACAGGAGTTTCAGTGCATTCTTCTCAGAGTGTACATCAACAGATCTTGTGGTATTATAGGTTTGCAGGGGCATGGTGGAGAGTTGGTTCGATATGAGGGAGAGGGAATGATCTCTTCGAGGATGAGTTTACAGGGACAACCCGAGACAATCAGAGTAGTGGCACGACGACAGCAGCAGGTTGGTCTCATCTACAAGTATACTTGGGACCCAGGCATTTCTTGGCTTGACTGTTGGACAGTTGGCTCCATTGGGAGATGGAAGGAGGTTCCACATGTCGGTGTGTTGCAGGACAGCATGGGGTGTAATCGACATTCCATAGGCCTCATATTAGTTTGGGACCCCAGAATTACAGTGCCCGAGGGTTTCGAGAGTATTCTGCACAGGGAGTGTTACCAGTTTCCTCAGTTGACATGGGACCCAGGTATCAGGATTGGTTCAGTTGGATCGTGTTTGGAGCTGCCTTGCAATTGCTTGAGGACAAGCAATCTTGGCGAGGGAGGATTTG